>JAQZBX010018650.1:0-34437 GCA_029593785.1 Cabassous unicinctus | reverse complement strand
ATGAACTATGTACAAGGAACTACATGAGCTCATAGAAGGGCACCTAATATTAATTAGAGTATGAAGGAAGGTTTGGTGATCTGATTCCCGAAAGGATGAGGAAAAAAAGTGTAGATGGAAAAAACTGCCAGATGAAAAGTGCAGATTGGGCCAGAAAAGCAGTCAAGAGAGAACACATGAGAGAATACACAGCGCTTATAGGGAATTGCCTGTAGTTGGCATTCAGAATATCTGGGACAGAGAATACAGTGAGATAATCATGAAACAGATGCAGGAGACAGGTCACTCTAAAAGTTTGGAAACTACTATTACATCAAGAACAGTTACAGCTGCAGTAGTATTACAGAAATAGTAATTAATAATACAGTGCTTTGCATTTATTTCATAATTTTTTTCTTAGCACCATCATTATAAAAAGAATACAATCATGGAGAAAAGCCATAATTAATTGATTTGCCCAAGAAAACTGAATCTGAATTCTACCTACCTGAATTCTAATCTACCTTTTTGATAGGCTTTCCTCTCTCAGAGAATCCAATAGAATTTTGTCCTAAGGGCCAATAGAATAAGAGCACTACTTATTGCATGTCATTTTATTTCACCACTACTCATCAGATAACATTCCACATTGGTAATGTGTAAAACGGAGCGCCTATCGGAATGAACATGTAAAATCAAAGGGTAGTTCTAGCATACTGACATTGACTTGTACTCCTGACTTCAAGTGAAAGGACAGATTTCATGTATATCACTGAGATATTCAAGTGCTTCTAGTGGTCCACAGTTAAAATGGGCTCATAACCTAAAGCACCAGGACATAATTTCAAGTCAAGAAGAAGTCAGGAAGATTCAAAGCATGAGGCCGATTCAATATGGTATTGCTGACTTGGAAGAAGGAGTCATGTGCAAAGGAAAGTGAGCAGACTTTAGGACAAGAGACCAGCCCCTGGCTGATCCCTAACAAAGAAATGGGAACCTCAGTTCTAAACGACTGAATTCAACCAACAATGTGAATGAGCTTGGAAGCAGATTCTTTCTCAGAGCCTCCAGATAAAAGGCCAGCCTCACTGGCATCTCAAGTTTTTCTTTGTGGGACCCTAAGAAGAAAACTCAGATGAACTATACCAGATTCTGACCAACAGAACTGTGAGACAATAAATTTGTGTTGTTTAAAATCACTACATTTGTGGCAGTTTGTTACAAGGCAACAGAAAAACTAACACAGTTATAAATACTCCAGTTCAAAAATGGGAAAAATGGAAGGTAAAAAGGAGTCAACAGTCCAAGGCAATTTTAAAATCCTGCTGGGAAAACTCCATTAGGATTCAAGACCTGGGAATAATTCTCTGTGGCTCTCATCTCCGCCCTCAGGCCCTCAGGGCTATTGGCTCTGCCCTCTGATATTTCGCCTCCACCCTCTGTGATGTCAGTTCTGCTCTCTGAGTCATCTTTCCTTTTCCATGTCTTTGTAGCTGAGTAGTTTTATCAGCCTTCTTCCTGCTAGGGGAATTTTGGGGCTCTGAGAGTCTCTTTTCATTTTCTTTCTCTCCTTTTCAGTATCAACCAGCCTGTTCCTATTTATATAATATTCCCAATACCTTGTTGTCTTTGTGTGAATTTCACAGGGGTTTAATCCCTTAGATAAAAGACTCACCCACAGATCATTCTGAGATAATTCCTTCTCTATCTTTGGCTTCTGTTGAGATGGTTGAGGGACAAGGTCAATAAGCTTCTTAGAGGCCCACTGGTTTGATTGAGATCTATGAGACTTATGTTTGATCTCTTATGATCAAATATTCTGATCTTTTGATCTTTCAGAGGTTGTAGCAAATGGTTGTATATGCCTCAGCTTTTTCTCTATAGCACACTTCGAGAAGCAATCTCATAATTTTAGCATTTTTTTACCTTGCTAGATAGACATGGTAAAATGTCTAGACAGACCGAGAATTTCCCAAGTCATCAAATCTTGGTTATGTTTTGTTTGACTCTCTTTCTTTCAAATAATATCTCCCCTCTCACATTTTACTATAAGATCAAAAAAAGGAAAATTGGCCTTGCCTTCAACATTTTGCTTAGAAATCTCAACTAAATATCCAAGTTCATTGTTTGCAATTTCTTCTTTCTACACAGCTGCAGCACACAAATTCCCTAAGTTTTCCTCTACTACAATAACAAGGGTCTCCCATCCTTCAATTTCTGATAACATATTCACTTCCTTCTGAGCCCTGACCAACAGTGTTTCATGCATCCATATTTCTACTATCAGTTTTTCGAAGCAATCTAAGCTTTTTCTATTGTGCTCATCAAAATTCTTAGTCTCAGTCCATTGTTTACTTCCAAAACCACTTCCACATTTTTATGTATTTTTAAAGCCAGCTATCCACTTCTGGTACTAACATCTGTACTCGTTTTCTATTTCTGCAAAATAAGTTATCACAAACCTAGCAGCTTAAAACTATGGATTTATTATCTCACAGTTTCTGTATATCCGAATCCATGTTCTATGCTCAAGGTATCAAAAGGCTGAAGTCAAGGTGTTGGCTGCCTGCATTTTCATATGGAATTCGAGGTCCTCTTCTAGGCTCATTGTTGGTATTGTCAGAATTCAGTTCCTCACAGTTGTAAGACGGAGGTACCCATTTCTTTGTTGGTGGTTGACCAGGGTCACTTTCAGCTCCTTTTGGCCACTCTCCAATCCTTGTACACAACCCTTTCCATCTTCAAAATCAGCAATGGTACATAAAATCCTTTTTGTATTTTTAGTCTCTTTGTATAAAACAACAACAAATGCTATCTGCAAATCATCACTCATAGTTGGGCTTAATTGTATTCTGAGACATGAACTGGATTTTTAATTTCTATTTAATGTGTAATTTGTGGATTTAGTTCTGATATAACCTCTCACAATGAACTTTTCAGAAATAATTTCTGCCTTGGTCTGAGGACAAACTTCAATTTAGGATATTTTCCCCTCTACAGCCTTTAGCTCCTGTTATCAAATGATAGCACCTTATTCCTCTCAAAATTCAGGAGATGTATGAGTGAAGGTTGTCCTTATATAATATATATTCATATCTGGAAGTCTTGCTTTTATATCATCAGTTATAGATTATGGACTGAAATGCCAGGCAATTACTTATGTGATATTTTAAATTCTTCCAGAAGCAAATAATAAATGTATGTAAACAAATATAAGACTACAATAAAATATTCATCATTTATTTTACTTGGAATTTAGCCAAATTAAACTACCAATCATTATAATACTTGCTCACTTAACAAAGATTATACTAAATAAAAAATATATCTTCAGAAGATATCACCAATGTCAGTTATCTGGCAAACATAAATTATTTTAGAAAACTGTTCATGTTAATGTATGCTTCAATATAACTAGTCGATTTTATAATAATATAGATTAAGCAGAAACTCTACTTCACTTTCCTGTTTGAGGGAAGCTCACTCATGTTATAAGAATATTATGTTACATTATAAGAATTTAATTTAAGGCAGAGTGAGAAAATTAAAATCAGAGCCTTTTTATAAAACTAGGAAAGAGAATATTGTAATTTGTTATGTATTAATTTGCATAAGTAATATTCCAATCAAAGTTAAACAAGATATGAAATGAAACATTGTCAGCTCTGTTCAACTATGATATCTCAAGTTTTCTGAGACTTAACTTCTTTAAACTCTAGTTATTTTGAGTGAAAACTTAATTTTTTTTTTTTAGAAGGTATTGGAGATTGAATCCAGGACCTCGTACATGGGAAGCAGGCGCTCAACCACTGAGCTACATCCACTCCCTAATGAGAGTTGGTTTTTTTCCACTGGTTTGTTTGTTTGGTTTGTTTTTAGGAGGTACCCGGGATTGAACCCAGGACGGCATACATGGGAAGCAGGTCCTCAACCACTTGAGCTACATCTGCTCCCCATTTAATTTTTGATAAATGTAGAATCTAACACCAAGGAAAGCATCAATGCATGTTTTAGTTTCCTCATTGAGAAAACAAATACCATGCAATGGGTTGGCTTAAACAATGCATATTTATTGGCTCACCATTTTGAGACCAGGAGTCTCAAAGTGAAATTAAAGTGACGCTTCTCCCAGGAGACTGTGGCATTCTGGGGCTGGTTGCTGGCAATCCTTGGTCCTTGGATTTTCTGTCATATGGCATTGTACATGGCAACCTCCCCTGACTTCTCCTTTCTCATCTAGGTTCTGTTGACTTTCAGCTTCTGGTTGCTGCCTTTGGCTTTTTTTCCTCTGTGATCTTCCCTATAAGGCCTGAGTAATAGGATTAAGACCCACCCTGAATCTCTTGGACCACACCCTAACTGAAGTAACCTCATCAAAAGGTCCTATTTAAAATGGGTTCACATGCACAGGATGGATTAAGTTTAAGAACATGTTTTTCCGGAGTATGTAGCTCTAAGCCACCACAGTCTACCCTCTGGATTCCACAAAGACATGCTCTTTCCACATGCAAAATACTTTTATTCCATCACAAAATCTCAAAAGCCTTGTCATTTCAGTAACAATGAAAAATACAACATCTCATCAAAATTGGTTATGGATAGGGTCTGTGCTGTCTGTGGACCTGTGAAACCTAGAAAACACATTATCTGTTTCCAATATACAATGGAGAGACAGGCATAGGAAAAACATTCCCAATCCCAAAGGAAGAAATTAGGAAAAAAACAGGGGTCATCGGCCCCAAACAATTCTGAAACCCAGTTGGGCAAACCATGACATTTCAATGTCAGAGAGTCATCTGTGGATCAATGGATCAATGTTTTGTCTTTTGGGCCTGATGGTATAGAAGCCCCATCCCTTCTAAGTGCTTATACAGTGGCCATGTTCTCTCCAAATTCTGTGGTTAAGAATTTACCCTTTCCAAGCATCAGGATGGCAGCCAGTCTCTCTACAAACTCTGGGACACAGGCCTCAATGCTCTGAGAAAAAGGATGATGGCCCGGCTCTCCACAAATGCCTGGCCCCATCATCTCCGAGCATTGGGGTGGCAGATCTCTCCCTGAACAACAGGGCATAAGGCTACTCCCCCTCTGGGTGCCAGGGCAGATGGCATGCCCCCACCAAATGTAGGGGTGAACCTGCCCTATCCATACATATGGGTGGGCCTGCTCTCCCAGTTTCCAGGGTTCTGCCCTTGAAGTCATTCTTTCTTCATTTCACCCCTTTTCCGTCCTTTTCAGTCCAGGCTGAGCAGTGCTTTTGCTCATATAAATTTCACAAAAATCTTGCCAGCTTTGCATGCAGTTTACAGGGGTCCAAACCATCAGACAATAGAACCTCCCACAGATCCTTCCTGCATAACTGCATTTCCAATCCTGATTCCACTGAAATGGTTGATTACATCTATATTCATTTAAGCCCTCATATGGAAACATATTCTCCAGGGACTGATTTTCCAGAAGCTCAGGGAAGTCCTTGATAGGGCTGCTTCTGGCTCTAGTCTCAGAGCACACTATTTGGACAGGCACAGAATTATCCAAATCATCAATTTTGGATTTCTTTGTGCTTAAGAGTTCATTTCTTAGCTTATCTCTTCTCTCTCTCATGTACACTATAAGCTACAAGGGAAAACCAGGCTTCACCTTCCACCCTCTCTTGGAATTCTCCTCAGCTAAGTATCCAACTTCATTACTTTCAATTTCTGCTTTCCATTCAACTTCAGAGCTCAATCTTATCAAGTTCTCTGCTACTTTAAAACAAGGGTTACCTTTTGTGGCAGTTTGGTATTGTTTATGAATTCCAAAAATAGATAGTGGATTGTGTTTGTAAAACTGGGCATATTAGATTGTATTAGACTCAGAGGTTTCACTTTTACTTTATTAATCAAGATTAGGGTTTTTATTTGACCACATCATTAGAGTGACTTGGTTTGAGTCCCTGCCTACAGCTGGCCTACAGCTGTGGGCTATATAAACAGATGCTCAGTCAAAGACAGGGAAGTATATACACAGAGGAGAACACAGAGAGTTTAGTTTTGATGCTGGATCCCCACGAACAGAGCTGAGCCATTCGCCTGATAGTTTACAGCTGGCCTTGTGAAGAAAGGACAGCAGCTGAGCCCAGAAAGAAATGAGCTCTGGGAAGAGAAACAAGCCTTATGCTAGCCTGCAGCTGAGATAGGAAGAAGCTGGACCCATGGAGCCTTAAGTGGGAGAAGGAAGGCTAAATCCTTGCAGATGTCACCTGCCATCTTTTGTCAACATGTGGCAACAGACTTTGGGTGAGAAAGTACCTCTTATGGTACCTTTGGTTTGACTCTTCAGGGCCTTGTGACTGTAAGCTTCTACCCCAAATAAATACCCTTTATGAAAGCCAACATAGTTCTGGTACTTTTCATCAGCACCCCTTTGGCTGACTAATATACCTTTTCCCAATTTCCAATAACATGTTCATCATTTCCTTCTAAGGCCTCATCAAAAGTAACTTTAGCACCCTAATTTCTACCAAGTCTTCAAAGCGATCTAGGCCTTTTCTATCAATCACCTCAGAATTTTTCCAGCCTCTACCCATTACCCAATACCACAGCCATTTTCACAATTTTTTGGTATTCACAATAGTAGCACCCCACTTTACAGTACCAAAAACTATTTTAGTTTCCTCATTGCTAAAACAAATACAATGCAATGGGTTGCCTTAAAAATGGGAATTTATTGGCTTACAATTGTGAGGCTAGGAGAAGTCCACATCAAGGCATCATTGAGGTGATGCTTTCTTCTAGAAGACTGTGGCATTCTGGGTCTGCCTGTCAATGATCCTCAGCCCTTGGCTTTTCTGTCACATAGCAATGCATATGATGGCCTCTCCTGGCTTCTCCTTTCTCTTCTGATTCTGTCTGCTTTCAGCTTCTGGCTGCTCCTTCTGGCTTTTTCTCTCTCTGTGGTCTTCTCTCTGAAGCCTTCAGTAGGCTTAAGACCCACCCTGAGTCAGTTGGACTATACCCTAACTGAAGTAAAGGACATCAAAATGTCCTGTTTAGAATAGGTCATACCCACAGGGATGGATTAAGTTTAAGAACATGTTTTTTCAGGGTACATAGCTACAAGCCACAACAGTGCAGATACTTCTAAGTTTTTTATTTTTCTATTTTATGTATAGTTATCCATGATAAGTGACACATTGAATTGAATCCTTGAAAGTGGAAGCTTTTTAAATCAGGGTTCTTAACCAGGGGTTCCCTGATATAGAAGGGCATCATTCCTCGCAAATTAACACAGAATATTGTGTACATATATTTTTTTCATAGTGGAGAGTTTATATCATTTATCAAATTCTCAAAGGTATCAATCTGTGGTATTTAGAAAAACATGTTCATAATATTTTTCACTTCATCCAAGCAAGATGTAGAGTCTATTTCCCCACCCCTTGAATCTGGGCTGTCCTTGTGACTTGGTTTGACCAACAAAATGTGGCAGAAATGACCTTTGATGAGTTCCAGAACTTCAGTGGCTTTACAGAATCTGCGTTAGCGCTCATGAAACTCTGAGACCACCATGCTGTGAAGAAGCTGTGACAGTTTGAAGTTTTTGTGGACCCCTGAAAATCCTGTTCTTTAAGCCAATCCACTTCTGTGTCTATAAACCTATTGTAGATGGGACCTTTTGATTTGATACAATTAAGGGATCTTCCCTTTAATTAGATCACTTCAGTAGGGCATGACCCAGGGTGGGTCTTAATCATCTTACTGGAATCCTTTATAAATGGAGGAATAAAAGGCCCCAGACACAGAAAGAAAAAGAAAAAGCCACAGAGACAGAAAGAAGCCTCCAGAAGATGAAATCAATGAACCTGGGGGAGAGGAAATTCACAGACATAGCAACCCAAAGAAGAACTAGCAATGAGGCCCAGAGGAGAAAGGAGAAACAAGCCATTGTGCCCTGACATGTATCTGATCCCCCACAGTTGCAGCTCAGAGAAATCATTTCTGATGATGTCTTGATTTGGACACCTTCACAGCCTCAGAACTGTAAGCTTTTAAACTAATAAATTCCCATTGTAAAAGCCAACTCATTTCTGGTATATTGCATTGGCAGCATTTAGTAAAGTAAAACAGAAATCATGAGAAAGAGGGCTGGCCATCCAGTCCTTGCAGCTATCCCAGTTGGTCACACAGGTGAGTGTGACCAGCTGACTGCAACTGCATGATTCAGCCCAGTTAAGACCAGCAATAGAGCCATTGAGTCACCCCTCAGAATTGCAAGAAATAATAAATCACTGTTGTTTTAAGCCACTAAGTTTTAGAGTAATATGCTACATAGCAATAGATACCTGATACACCAAAAATCTAATATTCCACAAAAAAGCTGTTTAAAAGCAAACAGCAAGTTCACCTTCAAATAGTTTTGCTTTGACTACAGAGCTGTTTTGATAAAAATGCTGAGAGAGAGACTATAAACATTTCAATGATATTTTTCTACTCCATGGGTTAATAGGAATTAATATTCATTTTGAGAAAAAATAATTTGTTCAAATTTATAGACAGTTTTCCTTTTCTTTGAAGAAGTCAAAATTTGCTGGGTCATCTTATCAATATAAGATGTTTCAATATATGGTTCACAGTCCTGAATCCACGTTCAATTTCTCAGGGTTAGGCAACCAATTTTGCAAGTAATATGTGCTCTAGCCTTCTGTTGTTGTCTGATTTATCCTTTCCCTTGCGTTTTCTTCCTTAACTTAGAGAAGTAAGAGATCCTTTGGGAGTAAAATGACCTACTAATTCAGGAAACAGAGCTCAAAGTTAGGAATAATTTTACTCTAGGCTGAGATGCAAAAGGTTCCCTGTCTCAGAGGATTACTGACCAGGCTGCAGCTATTGAACATTGATTGGTAATTGCTGTCTTTAGCTTCATCCCCAATTTTTGCAACAATGTCAGTGGAATTTTTTTACCTTTTTAATGCAAATATATATAATCTCTAATGTAGACTTTAAAAGTTCTCATAGAGGAGGATTTTTCCTCTGAGCCATTAATCATTTTATGTTCTCTGTGTTTAACTCAAAAATAATTATATTTATATCTACATAACTGTATTATCTATTCTATATCTCTTTTGCCCTTTATCATATGCTGAATAGAACAATTATGGAGGATATCTAGGAATCAAATAAAAAATATTTAATAAAATGAGTCCTACACTTTGAAAATCAAATTTATGGTATTTGTTCCCAAAGAGTTATTTTATATTTTACCATGTGTATTAATTAGCCAAAAGAGTGCAAATGCAAAATACCAGAAATCGATTGTTTTTTAATAAGGGTATTTATTTGGGGTAGAAGCTTAGAGCTACCAGGCCATAAAGCGTAAGTTACTTCCCTCACCAAAGTCTATGGTCACATGTTGGAGCAAGATGGCTGCTGACATCTGCCAGGGTTCAGGCTTCCTGGGTTCCTCTCTTCCAGGGGCTTGCCTCTCTCTGGGCTCAGGCTTGCGTCTCTCCACAAGGCCAGCTGTAGACTATCAGGCAAACAGCTCGTCTCTTCCAGGGGCCTTCTCTACTCCCTCAGGACCAAGCTCCTCTGTATGCTTACTTCCCCAGGCTCCAGCATTAAAACCCCTCATCAGAACTCCAACTAACTCCTTTGTTCTGCCATGTAGTTTTATCTGTGAGTCCCCACCCACCAAGGGGGCAGAGACTCAACATCTTACTGACGTGGCCCAATCAAAGGCCTAATCATAATTTAATCACACCCAGGTACATACCAGTTTACAAACATAATCCAATATCCATTTTTGGAATTCATAAATCATATCAAACTGCTACACCATGATATGTGAAAATTCCTAAAAACAGCTACTTCACAATTTTAGTCTATTAAGTAACACAATTCACTATAACTTGTTTGCTTTATTTTGTGGAAGCAATGGAGTATTTTAATAATTCCATACTCCTTATATTTTACTCATCATTTAAGTGCATTTATTTAAATATTACTGGTTTTCATTAGATTGTATTTTTAATCCTCTCAACTCTAGGGCAATTGGAACACTCACATATAAATATCTTTCCTTACATAGGGATTCTTACTACACTGTTTATTACCGGTCTGAATAAATGCATACATGAATTTAAATGTGGTCTAACTTCAATAGAAAGTGATATCCTCCATTCAGTTTTTGCTTATGATTTACAGATACATGGTTTTTTCGCCTCAATCCATGATCTATTCAAATTGTTATATGACATTTACATGCTTAGGTTAGCTTTGCACAGGCACTTTCATTAAAATAAATTTTTAAAATTCATTCAGTTATTGACTCACCACCTGTTTTTTTACCTATTAGATTTTCATTGTTGATTTGCTATCAATGTAGTGGAAATATTATCATTCTAATACAAATTTTAGATAAAATTTCCTCCCTTAGTTCAGAAAGTTAAAATGAACAAAACAAAACTACTCAGAGAATAAAGGCAAACAACCTGATACCAAAAAAGTGAAGGAAATCATTGGTTTTCTTATTATATATTTTTTCACCCATGATGTAAAAGGAATCTTGATATTTTCTTCTAAATTCCTGGCCTCTCTATCATTTTCCTCAGTAGATGATACCTTTCTGGTTTTATTAAACTTCCTCCTCAGCATGCATTGCAATGATGGGTCATTTCAATAATGATATCCACATTCCAAAATAATTTGTTTCCCTAGCCCTAAGAGTCTGCTCAGGGATGCTGAGCATTCCTAAGAAAGTGACAAAATTTTTCAGACACAGCTAATTGTCTACCCAATAAGCTTTCTCCACTTCTTTTTACCAAAAGAACTCTGATTTTTTTTAGGGCAGAAATGTGTCTAGCTAATAGAATCCATTTCCTAGCCTACATCACATAGTTCTAGTAAATTAGATATAAGTATTGAGAATTTGTGTTGAGAATTTCTAGAAAACATTTTGTTTTCCTAATATAAGCACTACCTAACTCTTTTCTGCTTCTTCCCTCATCTTGCTCCTGTCTCAAATGGATATGAGAAGTTGGTGGTTGAACACTACTTTGAGACCATGTATGGTGACAAACCATCCCAGTTTGCCAGGGACTGAGGGGATTTATTAGACATGGGACTTTCAGTTTTAAAAGAGGAACAGCCCCCAGCAAACCTGGAAGAGTTTGTCATACTAACCAGAGATGACCAGGAAGATTGAAACCAATACTCAGAATTGTACAAGAGAAAGATAGAAGGGGTGTTCCTGACTGCACTGCAGAACCACTATTTAAGCCATGTCTTCCATATTATTACACACACAAAAAATTAATTCTTGTGCATCAAGTCACTGGATTTAAACATGATCTCCAATTGTGCTCACTACATTGATGTACTCCAGACCACCTAAAGCACATCAGAATTCATTTCAATAGTCTCTTGGAACTGTGCAGTGCACAGCTTGCAAAGATATATCTGATGGCCCTGACTGAAACAATTAACCTCCTGACATTCAAACAATGAGTTCATCTTATGTTTTTCAGATATACTCCCTCTCAAATTATCTCTAGGAGACATGGTTCACCTGGTGTTCTCTTTAGAGTTGGAGCTATAACTCGTAGCATTACTAGTTGGAAGAAAGGCATAAAATAAGTGTTTCCTTTCTTCAGGAGTGTGGGAATATATACATATATCTTTTAGAAACTAATCATTGTGTGGCATTTTCTAGTATAGCAATCACCTCTAAGTTGCTGTGTTTCGTATAAAAGAATTGGCATACAGTGATCTTCAATGACTTCAGTTCTGGACTTAGTTCTGGACTTTTCCCATCAGAAGAATTTTCAAAAAATAGAATGGGCTTTATCAAAATTTAATGAAAATAAAAATAAATTTTAAGACTCCAAAGGAATGATATATATTAGATTGAAGAGTGCTAATAAGAAATATAGGCACATAGATAAAACTGACTAGTAAGAAAATTATGAATTGCCTCACAGAGGTTATTAAACATCCAACCTGATTTGGAAAAAAAAAAATCTGTTTCTGAGCAGTTGACCCTCCTGCCATAGGCTTCTTGGCACTGTATGTGGCAGGATTGTCTCTGCCTGCTCAACAACCAAAGTGCAATACAAATGAAACCCTGGCTACATGTGTAGGATAGGAAGCATGGGATACACAGGAGCCTCTGTGACCTCAGGAAAATGTCTTCTAAGATATATTACACCTACATACTATTAGTTCAGTTTACTTTTATGCTTTCTAGGATGTAATATTACAACTTAACTTAACTTAACTTACCTTCCTGAGGTTGCCAATACCAAGGCATGCTGGCTAAGCAAATGCGGTGGTTTGAAGCTATATGTACCACAGAAAAACATGTTCATAAATCTAATCCATTCTTGTGGATGTAACCCCATTCTAAGTATGACCTTTTGATGAAACTACTTCAGTTAAGGTGTGACCCACCTCATTCAGGATGGGTCTTAATCCTATTAATGGAGTCCTTATAATGGGAATGAAGAGAGAGAGACAGAGAGAGCGAGGGAGCCATGGAAGAAACTTGAAAGCAACAAAACCCAGAAGAGAAGGGAGAGACCAGCAGATGCAACCATGTGCCTTGCCATGTGGCAGAGAAGTCAAGGATCGATGGCAGCCTGTCTTCAGGGAGGAAGCATCACCTTGATGATGGCTTGATTTGGACATTTTCCAGGACTCTAACCATATGTAAGTGAATAAATTCCCATTGTTTAGGCCAAACCATTTCACGGTCATTTCCTTTAAGTGGCCTAGGAAACTGAAACAGCAAGTAACAGAGACTTGGGGAAAAAAATAAAATAAAGGTGTGGTTTTAGAAGAGCAGAGAACCTGAGGACAATAAATAAAATAATATTTCTAATTTATCTGTGAACCCATTGAGTTAGTATATTATGTGCAGCAAATCAAGTGATTAAAATACCTGTTTCACTGAAATCTGTTCAAAGAATGCATAGTGGACATAAAGTTATGAAAGTTTACCTTGACAAATGACATTTAGCATTTGTTCCAAATTACTATAATTATATGTAATTATTGCTATTATTACATATGACCATATGACTTTGGAGTCAAGATTGTAATTTATTACCAAGTCAGTTTCAGCTGTTCTCAGATAATTAAAATGTGATCCAGAGAATACTTCATGAACTGCATTTATCAGGATGACAGACTTGATGAAAGGATGATTGGTGACTTTGGACTTGGACAATGGTAAGTCCGTTGAACTATATAATATCCTATAGAAGAAAAGGAGAAGAAAGCAGTTATGAGAATCTGATGGATGGACATATGTTAGAGGATTCTTAACTTGCTTCTTTAAATTTCTTGCTCCATGAGTGCCAAGACAAGGATATGAATTTCAGAATCATACTATCATGTGTTCTGTAGGTGTAATTTTGAGGTCTATTGAGTTTTGCTCTATTTTCTAAGGGTTTATAGCATAAAGGTGAGGCATTGTAACCAGATACTTAACCACATCTAGTGATTCTTCAGTATCCTTGGCTGGTGATTCTGCAAAATAAAATTTCTTCGGGGTTTGTTTGATTCTTTGTATGAAAGGCCTATACCTCACAAATTTTATCCAAACAAAACAAAACAAAAACTATATTTAGGCTTATTTTCAAGAACAAGAGCAAATACAGCTGGCAACAAATACTTTTAAAGTGTGCCAAAGGGGTGCTGATGCAAAGTACCAGAATTCTGCTGGCTTTTATAAAGGTTGTTTATTTGGGGTAGAAGCTTACAGTAAGAAGGCCCTAAAGAGTCCAACTCAAGGTACCATGAGAGGTACTTCCTCACCTGAAGTCTGTTGCCATGTTTTGAAGCAAGATGGTGGGCGATGACTGGAAGTGTTCAGCCTTCCTTCTTCCTGGTAAGGTTCTGTGGTCCCAGCTTCTTCTGATCTCAGCTGTAGGCTGGCATAAGGCTCATCTCTCCCCAGGTCTCCTTTCTTTCTGGGCTCAGTTGCTCTGGTCTCTTCACAAGTTCAGCTGTAGTTTATCAGGCTTATCTCTCTTCCCTGGGCCTCTGCCATATCTAATGAGCTGTCTCTCTTCCTCTGTGTGAGTGTCCACCCTCCAAGGAGGTGAGGACTCAACACCCTACTGATGTGGCTGAATAAAAGTCCTAATCTTAATTTAATCAAGTAAATGCAACCTTTGAATTTAATACAATCAAAAGGTATCACATCCAGAGGAACTAACCAGTTCACAAACATAATCAATATCTCTTTTGGGAATTCATAAATAATATCAAACTGCCACAAAGTGTAAGGCTTAAATAAGCAGGCTTTTAAAAAAGAGTATTTTAAAAGGGTAGCCACAGATGGAGACTCCTATCATTATACTTATCATATTAATTAAAGCCTTTGCATGGTGTAGGTCTAAGTCCAGTAAGAAGATGTTTGTGTGTTGTGTGTGTTAACAAAGCTCTTTTATTAACAGTAGCATTAAAATAATCCGGGATGGGTTTGGTAGTACTTCAAAGTTTATTTCCAGCTTTTGTCATGGTATTGTTTAATAGTGTGTGAGATGCATTAGCAATGAGTAGAGTTCTTTAAATTGGTGTAGAAAATCTGAAAAACTGCCAGAAAGAACTCTTCTTAGATCCTTTCCAGATGCAAAGTAACTAACACCTTCCTTCCAAGGACAGCATTCAAGGTGCTAGTGGAAACAACATATGCTCTAATATGAGTGGCTGGGTCTAGTGTACTCTTGGTCTTGGAGGTAGTTAGAGAACTATTCAATGCTGCTGATCCTGCCAGCCACTTGGTGTACCAGCCAGATGATTTGTTGCCTGCTGCTGCTGCCATGAAAGTACCAGACTGCCAGCCATGAGAATCAAGGGTAAAAATGGAAAATCAAATTTAAGGCATATATGATATGTGTGAAAATGGAGGCTGAGTCACCCTGTAGTAGAGCAGTTAGCAAGTAGTCTGAATGCTTTTGTATACTGAACAGGATTCTTTAAATTTGTGGTATAATCTGAAAGACTGTCATGATGACTCTTGAAGAGTTATTCTGTAAATAAACCTGAATGACCAACACTACTTAAACATTCTTGTAAATGAGTCATCTATATTTTTATAGCATTTTATTCAACATCACCGGCACTCTAAAATCAAAGTATATCACTTTTGCATCTTTTAGCTATTGTAATTATTGAAAACAGCTTGCAAATAGGAAGATATTGAAATTTACCCATACCAAACAAGCGAGGAGTTGAATATACTATTTTACAAGAGTGTAGACATTATGAAAGAAATAATTTAGAAATTCTATATTTGTGCTTTGGAATATCTCAACTTGTGGGGAGAATCTTTTGATAGAGCTACTGTTTTCAATTGGATAAAATTATATTTTGTATCAGAATGGATTAAAATTGAGAAAACCTGCAATTTTGCAGCATCTAAATTTGAATGAAATCATCAAAATAATAATACCTAAAGAAAACTTAAGATTTGTCCTGTAAAAATATTTGTTGAAGGAAAAAAAATATTTGTTGAAGGTTGAAAAAAGACA
Organism: Cabassous unicinctus; assembly: GCA_029593785.1. Lineage (NCBI taxonomy): Eukaryota > Metazoa > Chordata > Mammalia > Cingulata > Chlamyphoridae > Cabassous > Cabassous unicinctus. The sequence goes on along the minus strand of JAQZBX010018650.1, from coordinate 18,941 downwards.
GCATCTGTGAAAATATTTGGGTTGAAAATTTTATGTTTCCATACAAAAAAATTAGAATTGAGAATATATTTGATTTAGCAAAGTTTTGCTAGATTTGTTATCACCTAAAGATAGAATTTTCTCAATTAAAAACATTATGGTCTTCAGGGAGGTATCAGTCTCCCTGTTGATACTTGAAGGTATCAACATTTTCAAATGTATGCCACTGTGAAGATTGCAAGAAATTTTATGAACAAATGAAAAATAAAGAAACCATATGTATTAGTCAGGGTTCTCTAGGGAACAGAATCAACAGGAGATATCTGTAAATAGTATGAGATTTTATAAGAGTCTCTCACATGACTGTGGGGATGCACAAGTCCAGGTTCGGCAGGCAGGCTGCAAACTAGGGGCTCTGAGGAAAGCCCAATGAAGGTCCTTGGTAAGTTTCTGTGAGATGAGTGTCCAAAGACAGCTGGGAAATTCTCCCTGAATGCTGAAATCACTTCAGGCATTCAAATGATTGGATAAAACGATACTCATTGCTGATGGCAATCTCCCTGGTTGATCCTACATGTAATCAGCCGTCTTTGCAGTAAACTCACTGATGACTAAAGCCCATAAATGCCCTTGTATTATAATTAGCCCAGTGCTTGCTTGACCAAGCAACCGGCACAATTACATGGCCGAGTTGACACATTCGCCTAACCATCACACCATATACACATATATTTTAAAAGCATTCTTCAGCAAAATATCAATACCTGGTTATTGGAGATGTGGCCAAGGAACTGATTAAAGTTTGTGAATATGTACCTAGTGTAAGTACTCTGCTTATGCCATTTTTAGTATTCAGATAATAAGTTTTGCAATGTTTGCTTTTAGCATATTTATGTTATTTTTTAAAGTTTTTGAATAAATTACTTATTAGCTCTACCAAATATGATAAACCAAGTTGCCAGTCAATAAATAAGTATATCTAAGAAATAGCCAACTTTATATTTACTGCCGTCTTTGTTTTCACAAAAATGTCTTGGTTTGGCCAATATATTGTATGGTCACTATATATATATGTAAGTTCAAGGTCTCAGCTGAAATATAATATCAACAAGCCTCGGATGGTATGGATTGGCTGGCAATAAACAATATGGAAGAGTAAGCACAAGCACAATCTATTTGGCTATTCGTTTTTCTACTTGTGTGAGATAGCTATACTTCGAAATTCCTAAAACCAGATGGAAGACTTGCTTAATATTTTGGTTAAGAAGGACAAATTCAAATTAATGACGATTGGAGATGGACAGTTCTATTAGTTTTAGCATAAACATTAACAATAATGATACTGCATTTCTTCATCAGTTGACTACCTTTTTCCAGCAGAAATTTGGACTCGAAAGAACCCTAATCCACCTGAGTATAAACAACTAGCATGTATTGTTCAAAAGTAACAATCCCCACGAGCAGGCTCTCTATAGCCTTTCATCTAACTCTACTTTCTGAACTCAATCTTGGACCTTTCCCCAATTGTTTCCCCGCAGGTCATCACGGGTCCGGAAAGGTTGAGTCCTGAGACTCACCAACGCCTGCTTTCATCCCCTTCCCAGTCCTTTACAAATGCAAGTGGGAATGCCTCCCATACGGTACTATTTTTAATTTTATAACGTTCTTCCCAGTTCTTTCCTTCTTTCTCCAGGTCCCCGGCGAGTAAGGAACAGCCTCCCCGGAATTCAGTGGGTTGAAAGGAGACGGGGAGGACTAAGGTGCGGACGCGGCCCGAAGCGTCCGTGGAGGAAAGAGGGTTACGGGAGAGGCTATGGGCAAACTACCCGGTCCAACTGACCCTCCTAGGAGCGGGTCGGGCCCCAACAGCCAGCGAGTCCCTCCAGCCTAGAAGACAAAGGAAAGCTCAGGGCCGAGCGGTGACGGGGTGGGTGGGGGCAGCGACTCGCGTGAGCTCTGGGACGTGAGAACGCAGCCCCCGCCCCGTTCCCCGCCCACCCCCGAGAAGGCGGGGCCCCAAGGCTGCCCCCAGAAAGGTCTCCCCGCCGCGCGGGCAGCCGGTCCCAGGAGGCCGCACACGCCCAGGCACGGGCGGCGATAGCCGGCGCCGTGGGGGAGGGAGCGAGGAAAAGGGGCGGAGCGGGCCGGCAAAGAATGGCCGGGCAGCGGGCTGGGGGCGTGGCCTGGGCTTGGGCGGGCGGGGCCGCGGAGTGGGGCGGGGCGGAACCAGCCGGGTCTGGGACTGCCTGAGACCAAGTCACTGCCCTGGCGGCGGCGGCGGCTGTTGGCGGGTGGGGGTGGGGAAGAGCACGAAGAGGCTGCGAGAGCAGCTGGAACTGGCAGTCGCCGGGGACCAAGCGGAGGATCTGGAGCTTGGAACGTGCGCCAAGCCGGCCGGGGGAGGCAGATGCAGTTTGAGTCCGGGGAGCGGTGGCGGCGATGGCTTCTTAGAGAAGCAAGTGTTTGAGGCTGAGAGAGTCTGCAACGGCGGCGGTGTCTACGGCGGCTGCTGGGGCCGAGGTAACAGAGGGGCGGCGGTGGCGGTGGAAGCGAGGCCCCTGCTTCTGGTCGGAAGCTCCAAGCTGAGGCTCAGGCTCGGACCTGACCCACACACCCACCCACCCACCTCCAGCCTCTGGCTCCAGACCCGTCTTCTCTCCTCGCTCCGCCGTGGGCTGGGCGGGGGCGGGGGCGAGAGCGCGGCGCGGGGTGAGGGCGCAAGCTGGACAACCACCGGGAGGCGAACCCCTCGTCAGGGATTTGCAAGTACCTCGGACACCCCCTCCCCCTCCAAAAGACACACCCCAATCTCGGGGCGGGGTGCGGAGGCTCTTTCAACCTTCTGGAAGGGAAAACCTCTGTGTGCAGGCTACACCTCCGTCCTTGGCCTCCCGGAGGTGGCCCTCCTGTGGCTCTTTTCGGTGGCTCAACGAAGGTTGTTTGCCGTCGCTGGGAATCCCGAGTTCCTTTTGTCTTTCAGCTGAAGCTAGAGGCCGGAACTATAGGCAAACCCCCTCCAGCATTGAAGCACTCTACTCCTTATCCCTTTCCTGTCTCGGAAGGAAATCTCCCCAGCAGCCTTTTCTCCGGCCACAGTAGCAGATTCCATTCCTGATTCCCATCACAAACCTTCATCCTTTGCGCAGAGGAAGGGAGGATTCACGTTATACTTGTTGTTTGGGTTTATTATTCCTGTAAAAACAACTGTTGACCCCCACCCCCACCCCCTTTTTTAACCAGTTCCCATCCAGCCTCAGTCTCAACCCTGGAAAATTTCCCCTAGATTTTGCACACTATCAACAAAGAAGTGGCTTCCAGACAGAGCCCTTCGATTGGCTGGACTGTGCAAGTTACTAGAACTTCCTTAACTGGCGCTATTCTATCAAGCTAGTGGGAAAGACTTTTTGGCTAGAGTTATGGATGTTACTGTATGTGCATGAAGTATCCTTTTTTTCCCCTTTTTGCAGTGGAATTTAGAGTGACTTGATTGATATGTGGCTGTTTGGGAAGAATAACTGTAGAGGAAGAAAAATACGGAAAGGAAAATGTAAATATCATTTCGGGGGTAATTGTCCAACTTTTTTAAAGTGCCAAAGATGAGATATATATGGATATTTGAGATTACTTTATCTAGTAAATTGTATTCTTTGAGAAATAAGCCTTTAACATATTTTGCACTAAGATATCTTTGTTTGTTTTATTTTAGCTACTTATGAAAATTGTTGATTATCCGGACCAAGAAACATGTGAACAGGTTCATTAAGAATATGCTGCCTTGAAAAATGCATTTTATAAATGCTTTGAATTAAGAAGGTGTTACCAGTGGTCTGTCATTTCTACCACAAAGAGACCATAATCTCAAACAGTTCCCTGGCAGCTGTCCAGATGCCTGAAACTAGCAAGGTGTAGTACTTTGAGTGATCGTCCTTCAACAAGAAATACAGAGATACCTACGAACTATATAAATTTAATCTCCTTGATGGCATTTACGATAATGGATAGCTTTTCTGGATTTAATTTTCAGATACAGAATTAACATTTGATATCTGGAGAAGCATTTTGTACAGATTAAAAGATTGGGCTTCCTCTAGTTTTCCAGATGTATTGTCTCATCTGTATACTTGAAACATCCACAATCACGTAAACTCCAGATGTAACCATGGTGTTATGTGACCTATCAAAACATAGGAAAAGTGTTACTAAGTTTTAGAACCAGGCATTTTTCCATCAGTTCCACAATTAAACTAATATATTCTCTGATAATCAAGAATAAAGAGCCAAATAAAGCCATGCACATTCAATTGGCAAATGGATTCTGTGGCTGTTGAATTTTATTATAACTGTTTACTCTCTCAAAGTCAACTTAAGATGCAAGTTATATCCTGATGGATGTAAAGACCTGTGTTGATGTATCCAAATTCTAGCAAATGTTGAAGATAAGAAACCTATTATGACTAATCCTTGGGAAGAGAAAGTCTGCAAAATGGCTCAAACCAGTTTACTTCAGGGGAAGCAGTTTTACTGTAGGGAGTGGGTTTTCCACAAGCTTCAGCATTGCCTCCAGGAGAAAACTAACTGTTACAATAGTGCTGTCAACACACCATCCCTTGTAATGAATTCTGGGAATAATGCTAGTGTTGTCTCTGGAAAAGGAGCTGCCTGGGGTGTGTTGTTGGTAGGAGGGCCTGGCAGTGGCAAGACGGCCCTATGTACTGAGCTTTTATGGCCAAGTTCACCTACAAGCCTGCAGAGAGGTTTACATCGGCAGGCTTTGGCCTTTCACTTCTGCAAAGCCCAGGACTCTGATACTTTGTGTGTTGGAGGGTTTATTAGAGGGCTAGTTGCCCAGATCTGCCACAGTGGACTACTCCAAGGATATGAGGACAAACTAAGGGATCCAGCAGTCCAAAGTCTATTACAACCCGGGGAATGTGAGAGGAACCCAGCTGAAGCATTTAAAAGGTAACAATAAGAATGTCATGGTTTTCAATTTCTATGCAAACATTAAAGTATTTTTAGTTTTTTTTTTTTTTTTTCCTTATTTCACTAAGGAAATGCTGTACATTGAGATTGTGAATACACTTGTTTCATAAAAGTACTTTGAATGTTGAAGGAAACCAAACTTAAGCCTAAGCACAGTATGATTTATTATTAAGTATCTTTAAATTTAACTGGTTTGATAACAGAATGTGAAACACTGTAGAAACTAAATTTTATTATTTTATTTTATGACAGTTATTAAATTTTCTAACATTACCTGTAATTGGTAAGGGAAGTCTATTCTTATAGTACAGAAGAACATTTTATCTGCATGGAATAAGACTACCTTTTCAGAGGGCAAACTACATGGTGCTAAACTTAGAGGAACTCTGAGTATAGAATCCACTATTTTTTTGTTTATAGTGCTATAATTTCTTTAAATAAGAAAGATTCTCTTTAAAAGAGATCATTCACCATTAAGAATCTGAAGAAAATCTGCTAATGTGATTTCAGATTTTTTCCCTTATCAACTAAATGCTAAGTTGAGTGATATTTTGAAGTATGTGAAAATTGGAGGTTATTTTAATAGTTGTAGTGAGTGGTACAAAGGACATTTTTTCTCTAACCTTAATTAAGCATTTTTCCTTAGTAAATAGAAGGGTCTAAGAACTGAGCAAGTTACTGTGTAAAGTGGTTCCAGATTCTAAATGTGTTTAAAAAAACTTAATTCCTTGAAAATAATTCTTTACATATCACTTCTTTGCTTACTGTAAAAGAAGCAGGCAAATTGTTATTTTGTACTTGGTATTGCCTCATTGCTTTACAATAAGTAGGTATTAGCAAGCAAAAGTTTGTTCCCCAAGGATTCTGGTATACTGTACAAAGAAAGTTAGTGTGTGTACCTCTAAGTGTGTGTCTATCTGTGGGAGGGATTTGAATAGAATTTGGATTGCTATGAAGAGTGATATTCTTATGATGTCCTCTAGCAGAACAGTATGAAATCATACATTTTGAAGTGATACTGAAAATACTGAATAATAATAGTAGTAATTTGCACTATGTCCCAATCACTGTTCTAAGTGCTTTTCAAATAGTAAATCATTTAATATTCATAACAATTCTGTGACGTAGGTACTATTATAATCCCCATTTTACAAACAAGAAAATGAGGCACAGAAAGCCTAAGTAACTTGTCCAAGGTCACAGGGTAGTAAGTGGTGGAGCTGGGATTAGAAACACATGTGCATGTGTAGATGTTTGTAATCATAGGAATTCTTTGGAGGACTTAAAGGGACGAGCAGTACTTTAAAACGTAGTTTATGTATGGTGGAATTGGAGGACGGGGGTGTGTCAGAGGGGTAGTTTAAGTGTAGTTTGTAATTATCCCATATAAGTGATAGAGACAGTGGTATTCTAGAATGAAAGTTTTAGTTATACAGAATTCAAACATAGGAGTTGTTGAATAAAGTCGGCCAAAGGAACTTGTCTTTCAGAGATGTGATACTGTTGTAAACTTTTTAATGTGTAAGTGCAGTCCAGTAAAACTCAGGGCAAATCTAGTAATGTATTTTGCTGTTATCCATTAAAATCATTCTTAAATTAGTGAGGAAACCTGTTAGGCAATGCCGGTGGCAAAAATGTGAGATGGCAGTTTTGATGGACAGTGTTCAATATGAAATCACTGTGGTCTGATTCAGTAATACAGTATTTAATATTAAACATTACTTTTTAAAAGACCTAATGTCTCTGTACATAAACAACTTTTCCTCTTGACGCATTGCTTTTTCTGTAGAGCTGAATTTTCATTTCTTTGTTATAAGTGATTTCATAACTTATCTGGATTTATTGATACCTTAGAAAATCAGTTTTCTAGAGCTTAGTCTAACTATGTAATAATGTAATGTTTTTAACTCGAAACCAAATGTAAATTTCCAATACCTTTAACTATTTAAAATCATGTCTGATAGCTATGTATTTTTTTTATATATCCTGATCCTGAGCATTCTATATCATAGATTTTTCTGAAAGTATCTTCCTATCTCCTATTAATTTTTTCACCATGTGATTTGTAGTTATTTACTAATTGAAGGGACATAAGAAACAATTGGAGTTGGATATATAAACCACACCAGCGCTGCTTTTCTGATGAATAGAAGGAGCTGATCATGTTGTATTCCCAGTCTATGCTTTGTACTAGTCTTTGTACTTGAACCATTTGCTGCTCTTGTACTAATCTTTGTACTTGAACCATTTTGCTGCTCTTACTTAATCTACTGGATCTTTCAAAAACATGGGTCACTGTTTATCTTCATCATTAAAGTAATTAATCATTAAAAAATTACAGTAATTTTGGTATTGAACAAGAGTTTCTGATATTCACAGGGAAACATTTCCTCTAAGATTGTGAAGCTGTGAGACAACCATAATCAAAACAAGCATGAGAACACAGATTTCAAAGTTAATTTTTTTCCCCAAAGTCTAGAGCATTAGGTGATCTTGGTCTCTGCTTTTGGACAAATCATCAAGATTTTATTGTAGCTCTATTAGTGATTGACATGTTAAGTAAGTTCTTTAGAGAATTTTAATATAAGTGTATTTAGGCAGAGATAGATACAATTCAATAAGGAGACAGTGAGACAGAAGATGATTGTTTTCAAGGAGTTAGAATATTGTGAAGACAGGTGGAAGTAGCTAAGTATAACATGATACCAATGAAAGAAATCAATAAGTAAAGACAAATAAAATCTTTTTTTTCTACCTTTGACTGAAAACAACAACAACGGAAAACAAAACCAAAATCCCTAACATTCGATAATCTTGATGGTGTCATATATTCATGTGTGAAACAATTTAATAGTAATAGAAAGTTGATAAAGGAAAATCCTAGTTAATCTGAGATCCACAAAGCTGGTCAATTTGAAGAGAAGTGATCTGCTAATGAATGCTTTTTAAAATCCACTTACCTTTTCTTCAGTTTAACTTACATTATCTTCTGTCTTTTACTGTCCATGATACTAGATAGAATCTGTCATATTGAGAGCTAGCATAAGATCATATGGGTAAGGGATAACTTATTAATAACCAGGATATTGAAATCACTATTTCTTAATATTAATTTTTTTAGAGTGAGAAGAAATTCATATTAGTCTAGTTAAATATTGCCACTTTCTTTTCCTTCTGACATGGTCTTATACACTTTACTGATTCTTAGATTTAGTTGTTTTCAGGACATTTCTCCTGTTTCATTAATTTTTTTAGCAAATATTTATTGAAAGCCTTCTGTGTTTTAGGCGTGGTTCAACTATTGGGAGCCTTCTACGTATTAGGTTGAGATCAGCAAGAGATAAATCAGTGACTAGAACAAACAAAATTCCCTGCCTTCATGAAGCTTAAATTCTTATGTAAATAATCATGTTATTTCCGTACACAGAAATAATGCTTGGGATAAATACTTGCTATAGCGTTCATGTAGGACATGGACATTTTTAACACTAATAGAATTATGTCTTCTGTTAAAGGAATGAAGAGATTCGTTTTTGTTTTGTTTTGTTTTGCTTTCTCATTTGTTTTTCTTAACTGGTTAAAGTGCAAAGCTGTTATTAGTAAGTTTAGAATATTTTTTTTTCCTCTGAAATTTATTGAAACTAATGGCTTACATTATAGTCTATCTTGGTGAATGTTCCACATGCACTTGAAAATAATTGTGTATTTTACAGCTCTTTACTGTTCTATAAATATCAGTTAATTTTTGGCAGTGTTCAAATCTTCTGTGTCTTTATTGATTTTGTTTTTGCCTGTTTCAATTGTTGATGGAGGAGTGAGTTTAGAATAATTTTAGTTTCTAATTTCTGTTCATGAGACTAAGTTAATGACATTTACCTTTTTACTTATTTTGATCCCAAGGGCTGATCTTTTATTCTGCCTTCCTCTTTAGGATTTTATTGCAAAACTTTGTGTATTTTGTGTTGAATGTGGCTTTTCTAGAATTAGTGTTAAGGCTAGAGTTTCCTAGAAGCCCTATAATTCAAAAACAAATACCAGTTATTTTTGACAGAGTATCAAAGCACCTAAGTTAGGGAGTGAGGGTGGGCTAGTAGCTTGAGGTCTTGAGACTGGTTTAGAAACAGAACCAAAAACGGTTATTTTCTTCAATTAGAAACACCATTCTGAACCTTATGATCCATGCTTTTTAAACCCAAAGGTCTTTTTGGAGATTTAGATGGATATGGAATTGGGAAGTATACATCTTATTTCCTTGTGGATATCATTCCCTATTTATGGTTAACAATCTGTAGGACCAGGTATGCATTTCTGTGTGGTTTTAGATTTCCTGTATTGAGTACAAAGGTTTTCTTCTGTGTAATATTAATAGGAAAAATTAAAAATCTTCACTGGCACCACAGAGTAAGTGTAAATGAAATAAAATTGTGATGAGGAATTAAGGATGAATGATTCTAAGATTAGAAAATTTAGCAGAAACGTTGTGTTAATGGGGAAAGGCAGCATGGCTTCTTAGAAAAGGATTGGAAACTGGGAGTCTGAACTCTGACATTTGTTTATTTCATCCTTGAATGGTTGAATCTTTCTAATCTTTTTATCCCCTTCTAGAATTTACAGCTCTTTACTTTTATCTCTTTAGGTTTTTTAGCTTATGTTGTAATTATTTATGCATGTCTTCTGTTTTCTCTATTAGGCATTTGCTTCTTCATGATATTATTCATGACTGATTAATTTTTTATATTTACTATAATGCTCTGTATTGCACTTTGCATATAGTAAGTGTTAAATGGTTGTCTTTTGAATGAGTGAATAATGCTACTTGCTTATCTACAATATATTTGAGCCTAATTGAAGGATGCCTGATGCTCTTGAATAAGAAAGGAAATTGAAATGTTCTGTCATTAGGTCAGTTTTAAATGCAGACCAGACCGACAATAGTGATTATTAATTTATTAATCTGCTGTCTGCTTCTTTAGCATGTATGAATATATATGGCTTTGGTCCAGATAGTTTTAGGTGGCCAGATGTCTATCTCCTGTTTCAACTGGCTCCAAGTATTTTTGGCAACCTCAACAAAGGGGCTAAGAACAGAATGGGACCGGAAAGTGTCATTCTTTCTTTTTTCAATTGTGAGGTGTTTTTAAGGTAAAATAATTCCCTTTCATTATCTGGGTTATCTTTCCAATAATATTTAAGATAACTGTCATTATCCATTCTTAAATACTGTCAGATTAAAAGTTCCTTGTAAAAGTATCTTTACTGTTTAAATTTTGAATAAAATAAATGAAATCTACGATTTTCATAATAAAAATTTTATCTTTTTTACTCTAAGATCTTCTGTTTTCACTGACTTGTCTGTTGTTGCCAACTTTCTTTTAACTATATCATTTTTACTTTCAGATGAATCTCCATTCATTCACTCCTCACGTTACCTTTCCTAATATCTTTCCTTTTTACCCTATACTTCATATTTAATGGCTGTTTCTTTTGGTTCCAGGTACTCTTTATCATTGGCTGCACCAATCGTCAACCTTTGATCACTTCTGCTATAATGGAGTGACACATTGCTCCTATTTGCATATTTATACTGTTTAATGTCACCATCTTCTTAGTACTGCTCAGCAATCCTTTTATTTACCCCTTGATATCTCAGAAATTTAGACCAGGGGGAGTAAAGTGATTCCCTACAGTTTGAATGTATTTCTTAATGCACAACAGGAAATTTCACAATATCCACATTTTTTTCTTTTCTTATTAAAAACTCTAAATTTTGACAATATTACAGTCCCATCCTGTAAAGCAGTAATCCATTGGAGCCGAGAGTCAGCTGCTTTTTTTATATGGTGTCTATACTCTTAATTTCATTCAGTCCCTAACACTTTCTGTTACCCTAGATCAAGGCCACTTCATTTGTTTATATGTCAGCCTGGCTCCTATAGGAATCTTCAAACATGAGCAATATTCTTACTCATCTGAAAAACAAATACACCATATTTTATCTCTCCCAAAATCTGCTTTCATATTACTCTGAATTTGAGTCTGCAACTGTTCTTTCCTCTTCCCTGTTACCTAGTTTATTCCTAAGTTTACTAAAATCTGACTTTTTCTACATATTCACAGAAAGATGTTTATCTTTAGTTGTCTCTGAACTTATTACCCAATATGGTCTTTAGTCTTAGATATATTTCAGAAACTTTTTTCATTATATGTTCTTTCTTCCTTTCCTAATATGCTTCCTGACTCTATTCTTTGCTCGCCCTTCCTTTAGATTCTTTCTGGATGTTTGCCCAACAAAGCTTACCTGGATCTTCTCTCTTTATACATACTCCTTCAATTATTTTACATGATTACCAATGTTCATATGTAATATGACAACAATCGAAGCTGCATCAACAGCGTTTATCTTCATTCTAATCCACATATATCTTTTCACTTGGGTTTCCCTCACTAGCTTTCCTATGTGCGTATAAACTTCCCTTCCAGCATTTCTATTCATTGATCTCTTCATTCATTCTTTAAATATTCAGTATCTGCTATGTGCCAGATATATGCTAAGTGTCTGGGCTAAAGTAGTGAGCCAAACAGGACTCTCAGTTAGATTGGAGCAGGGAAAGAAGAGGGTGTCATTGAATAAATAATAAAAAATTTTTAAAAATTGTAAATGTAAAATACAACTTTGATAAGTGTTAAGAATACAGGATGGTACAAAAGCATATAATAGGAAGCCTGATCATTAGATGAAATTCTGGGGAAAGTGACTCATTATCTAAGTTGTTGCAAATTCTTAACTCTTAGACCAATTTTATGAAATATAATGGCTTCTTGCTGTGATGTCAGGTTTGGGAATTTTGATTATGAAATAATCATCTAGACTATTTCTATTATGAAATAGTCATCTAGTTTTGTTTGCTTGTTTTGGTTTTTAAATATTATGGTCTTGATTTTCCTTTTAGAATTTTTATCCATATGGAATTTGTATCATATAAGATACAAGTTTAGGCTTAGATATAATTTAATAATTCCAGTGACTTGAAATGCTACCTTTTTCATAATTGAAATTCCCTTACAAATGTTTTTGAAATATGTTTTGCCTGGTTCTCTGTTGATCGTCAGGTTGTTCCAACAATCTATCTTTGGCTATACCATATTTAATTCAACCATAAATTCCAAATTGATTTCTCTCTTTCATGTTATCCTAATCTCGGAAATACTCTAATGTCATTTTCTTTCTACAGTTCACATGTGTAGCTAAGTATAATCTTGGTAATAAAATAGAATTTGAAAATGTTCATGTAATGCTTTAGAAAAATTAGGAGCGATTGTATCTTGTGGTTATTTTAATTAATGACTTGGAGATGTGCAGAAACTGGTGGCCTTTTATAATTATGACTTACGATTTGAATACCTAGATATTGTGTAGTTTGAATTGTTTGCCTCTACTCTTTAACCTTTCCATGTATCCATGGTCTTTGCCATATTTTATTGCATGTTGTTCCGCTAGAGGAGAAGTGTACTTCTCTGGCCCTTAATTTTGGCTCAGCGACGTGATTTGCTCTGGCCAGTGCAATGTTAGCAGATGTTACAAAGATGGAGGCTTAAAATGTGCTTAGGTTGTTGGGCTTGACCTGTTGTGCTTCTGTTACCACAATGACATACTCTGGCTGGCCTTTTGGTGCAAGAAAGAAGAGAGAGGTGTTTGAGTAGATTGGACCTATCTGCAGCTTGATGCCAAACCTAGAGTAGATCAGCAAACACACAGACATGTGAGAAAGTATGAATGATTATTAGTTTAAGCCACTGAGTTTTGGGGTGGTTTTTTATATGCCACTATTGTAATAATAGCTAACAATACAAAAATGAATGAAATTATATTTGAAATGGGAAGTCATTAATTTTCATAAAAATACAGGGATTATCACTGATTACTCAGTTTCACTCCTCCCCTCAATTCAGCCCATCAGCTTGTTTTGTTCTTTTTCTACTTCTCTCCATCTCCATTGCTGCTACTTGGATTATCTGTTTCCTAGACTACTGTAGCAGCTAATTGGTCTTCTTATTGCTACTATTTTCCCTCTTATCTTTTCAAACCAATTAGAGTATCAGATCAGATCATTTCTTTGCTTAAAACCTGCCAATGGCTTCTCACTACCTTTTGAATAAAATATATGCTATATATGGTCTAGCCATTGCTTGGTCTTTGACCTCATCTTGTACCACTCTTTCTTGCTCATTGCTCTTCATCCACATTGCCCTTATTATTTTCTGATATAGGTCAGATTTTTGTATGGCTATTTGCCCTGTTATCACAGGTACCATCTTTAATGTTAACACCTAGAGAGCCTTCTCTGTCCACTGAGTCATTAGAAGCCTCCCCATCCATTCATTTTTAAAATCCTATCATCCCACTGTATTTTATTTATTTCTTAATTTCCAACATCTATCATGATCTGAAAGTATTTTGTGCATTTTTTCACTTTGACTTTCCGCCCACTTACTGGAATGAGCAGACTCTTTGCCTAACTTGTCCTCGCTGTATCCCCAGGGCTTGGAACAGTATTTATCACATAGTAGGGACTCAATAATGACTTATTGAATTAAGGAATAAATATTTATATTTTAATTTTAAACATTATAATTTTTGGCCACACTGATAATTTGCATACCTCTAACCATATTCCAATTTTGAAATACTCTATGTTTTTCTGTGGAACAATTTCTGCATATAGATTATATAGCTATAGATGAAAGCATCTGTTTTAAACCAGTATCTGTGGTTATTTGTATCTTTTATAATTCATGTTGAAATTATTTTTTATCAAATGGAAAATCCTTTTTATCAGTATCAGATTTATGTTATGAGAGTCATGTGAGGCATCTTTTGCCTTTCTTCCAGAAACCCATTGTTTCATCTATGGAATTTCTATAATTTTTTTCCTGAGATTATCATTTAAAATTCATATTCTCTTGGAAAGGAAGAAAATACTTTTGTAGTTTAAATCTCAATTAATATGTTTTTTAAATTGCTGCTTTAGACAGAGATACAGCTTGCAAACAATGGACTTCATAGGAATCGGAAGGAAAACCTTAATGGCAATAAAGGGAAAAAAATTGTTGAAGAGAAGGAGTTTGTGGGAGAAGTGAGATTGTTCCCACCCCCTGAAGTGTTTATTCATGAGAATAAATAAAATAGGAAAGCAAATACCCAGTATCTACTCATTTTGCCATATTTGTTTCAAATCTGGGTTTTTATTTTGTTTTAAAGAAAGAATAATCCACTTTTGAATCCCCTGGGTATCTCCTAATTCTGTTCTACTCATGCCCCATAGGGGAGCCCTCATGTGAATTTACTTTTTTACCAATGTAGTTTGACTACCTAGAGAGATATATGTGCATATATCTTGTTATATGCCATCATTTTATACATTTTAAAAATATATATTTTTCATTTTTTTTAAAAGATATTTAGATTACGTAAATGTTACATAAAAATATAGGGAATTCCCATATGCCCCACTCTCTACATCTCCCACATTAAACAACATCCTTTATTAGTGTGGTATACTCATTAAAATCGATAAACACGTTTTGGAGCATGGATTATAGTTTACATTGTACTTTACACTCTTTCCCGCATTTTGTACATTTTTAATTCTATATAAGCGATTCTCAGATTTTTCGGACCAGGTCCCCTGTACACTCTTAAAAATTATTGAGGACCCCAAACAGCTTTTTCTTGTGTGGGTTATATTTATAAATATAAGCTGTATTTTTAAACTGGTAAATGTTTAAAGTGTGGATTTATTAATGTAGTTAATAATAAAAAATCCATTATATAATAACATAAATAACATCTCAACCAAAAAAACTATATTTTCCAAGACAAAAAGGAAGTTTTTTTTTTTTTTTTAAATACCTTTACTATTTGTCTTTATAAAAGACAGCTGGAATATTCTATCTGCTTCTACATGTAGCCTCTGGAAAACTCCATTATATTCTTAGTAGAGAAAGAGAGTGAGCAGAGGCAAATAACTTCTTACTGTTATTATGACCTTAAAAGGGATTAGGGTCTAGGAGACCCTCAGGGATCCCCAGAACACATTTTGTAAATAAATGATATTATATTGCAAGCATCCATCTGAAAAGTTTTCTGTGTAACATAGTTTATTTTTAGGGTTATCCATTTGTTACATGGGATATAACAGTATATATCTCCATTTTCTAACTATACTACAATTCATTTGTCTATTGTTTTGATGATACTCATTTAAGAAATATCCAGCTTTTTTACTTTTACAGAACAGTGCTGTGGAGAACATTCTTGGGCACCTTTGTGTCCATGTACTAGGAGTAAAGTAGTAAAGGATGATTCTAAGCTGCATACCTAGAAGTACATTCCTTGATCATAAGAAATGTATATTCATCTTCAACTCTATGAGATGGTATCAGGCTGCCCTTCAAAATTGTATCAGTTTATACTCCAATAGCAGTGTGTATTCAATTTCCCATTACTCTACTAGGTTACCAACACTTGCTTTATGTTTTGGAAAGTAAATGTAGAATGGTATCTTACTATTACAAATATATTTGAGCCTGTGGCTTGCTGTTTTGTTTGTGAAATTTTTGTTCTGAAATTTAAAAAAATATATAATCAAATATATCACTCCTTTTCTTAATGGTTTCCTTTATGGTTGTCCTTTTGGATCTAAAATTTTAAATTATTTTCCACCTGATTGTTCTCACAGCATTTGTTGAATGGTTCATCTTTTGCAGTTAATTTGTAAAGCTAACACTATGGTATATATCTTTTTCTGAATTACCTATTCTGCTTTGGATCATTCATTCATTCATTTATCAAATATATATCCAAGAAAGCACCAGGAGCTATTCTCAGTATTGTGTAAAGTAGTAAGTAAAAGTGGTAAAGGTCATTTGCTTTTATGAAGCTTACGTTTTTCTAATATTTTGTGAGTTATCCCTCCTTCCCTTCCTCCTTTCCTTCCTTTACCCCCCCCCCCCAAGATGGTACCCTTGTCTGTCCACTCATTATCTACTCATCTTCTTTAGGAGGCACTGGGAACCGAGCCCAGGACCTCCCATGTGAGAGGCAAGTGCCCATCCACCTGAGCCACTTCCACTCCCTGCTGGTTGCATCATCTGCTGGTTGTGGCATTTGTGGAGTTTGCTGGTTGTGGCATCTGCTCATTGTGGGTCTGCTTGTTTCAGTGTCTGCTGGTTGCAGTGGTTGTGGTGTCTGCTCGTTGTGGCATCTCTCTGGTGTGGCATCTGCTTGGTGCAGCATGTGCTTGTTGCAGTGTCTGCTCATTGCAGCATCTGCTTGTGGTCTTTAGGAGGCAGCGGAAACCGAACCCAGGACCTCTCATGTGGGAGGTGGGCACTCAATTGCTTGAGCCACATCCACTCCCTGAAGCTTACGTTTTGAAGGTTGGAGTGGATGGTAGGTAGAAAAATGAAAAGAAGACAATATGTACTATGTCAGTTGGCAGTGAATGCTATATAGAAAATCAAAGCAGAGTAAGGGAAATAGAAGTGGCATGCTGGGTGGGTTGGTGGAGTGTTATTTTATATAGGGCTATTAGGGTGTTCCAAATTAAGTCTCTGAACAAGAGCATTCCCACTGAGAAAGTACCAAGTACAGAGTCCTGAGGTGGGGGTTGGCTTAATACTATTGCAGAAAAACAAAGCAGCTTATGTGGCTAGAACAGCAAGCAAGGGGACAAATAGTAGGACATAAGTAGAGAGGTAGTCAGGAGCCATATAGTGTTCAGTCTTGGGGGCTGATGTAAGAACATTCATTTTTACTTTGAGTAGATTGGGAGTCATAGAAATCCACCCACCCCCCCCATGGCTCCCTCGTCTGTTTGCTCATTGTTTTTTGCTCGTTGTTTGCACTTGTTGTTTTTGCTCATTGTCTGCTCGTTGTTTTTTGCTCATTGTGTGCTTGTTGTCTGTTTGTTTTTTCTTTAGGAGGCACCAGGAGCTAAACCCAGGACCTCCCATGTGGGTGGCAGGCATCAACTGCCTGAGCTACATCTGCTCCCTATAGAAATATTTTAAACAAAGTAGTAGCATCATCTGACTTAAGATGTTAAAGGATCAAACTGGCTACTGTGTTGAATATAGATTAAGGTCACAAAGGTGGAACCACAGAAACCAGTAGGTGGCTATTGTAGTAATTGATGTAAGAGAGTATGGTGCTTGACTTGGGTGAAGTGGTAGAACTGGTGAAAAGTGCAGTATTCTGATTTGTTTTTAAGGTTGATCTAATAGCATAATGGATATGGAGTATGATAAAAGTAGAGGAGTAAAAGATGATTCTAAGAATTTTGGCCTGTGAAACTGGAAGAATGGATGCCATTTACTGAAAAGGAGAAGATTAATTAGAAGGAGCAGCACGGGAATTGTAGGCCAGAAGTTTAGTTCTGTCATGTTCAACATTAGACATCTAAGCAGAGAGGCTGAGTAAGCAGATTTACAAGTCTGGATTTGGAGAAGATGTACTGGCTGCATATATAAAATTGGATTCATTGGGGGATATAAATAGTACTGAAGGCCATGAATGAGCATAAGAGGTGAATGTAAATAGAGAAGAGAGAAAGGTCTATGATATGAACCTTGATGTACTTTGAAGTTAAAAGGTTGGAGAAGTATGAAGAAAAGTAGCTAGTATGATGGGAGGACAGAGCTAAGTGAGAAAGTATTGCTAGAAGAAAGGATTGATAGACTATGTCAAATATTTCTGCTGAGTTGAGAATTCAGCATTGGGCTACGCAAAATGGAGGTCTTGGGATATTAGTGATGTGAAGAATAAAACTTGATTGTAATAGGATCTTGGATGAATGGGAGGAGTAAACAATAAATATGGAATATTTGAGGCTTTTTGTTGAAAGAGGAAGCAGATGAGTGAAGTAGTAGCTGAGAAAGATAGGGAATTGGAGCAGGTGGTTTATGAAGGTAGATATTACAGGATATTGGTATTATCATGGAAATGATAAAGAAGAGATGAAATTGGTGATTCAGGAGAGAAAGAGTAAATTGTTGCTGGTTGTTTGGTAGGTCTTCCAGTGAGTGTGGATGTTCTCTTCTAATTATATATACATTTATATATGTGTGTATTGTTATGTATTACACTTATGAGTAATATATAATTTATAATAATGTTTGTGATATTATTTATCTAGATAATTATATAGTAAATAAAGTTACTAGATGATGGTGAGGGTTCTGGGGGAGGGAGATTTTGGAGATTTGAGAAGAAGTGTGCAAATTGTCTTCTTAGGATATGAGGATATGGTTTACTCAGAGTGTGGTTTGGTGCCCTAGAAGTCTATTTGACCTTTTCAGGGGGTCTGTGAAGTCAAAATTATTTTCATAATAAACCTAACACATTATTTTCTTTTTTCTCTCTTATTTCTTTTTAATGGGTACAGTGAGAGCTTTCCAGAGGCTACATGACATGTGAGATATTGTAAAAAGTTGAATGCAGAAACATTCTCGCTGGGATATTTGATTAGGATTGCAATGAATATGTGGATTAATTTGGGGAAATTGATCTGTTTACAATATTGAAGTGTCCAATTCATAAACATGGTATTATTTCTCCATTCATTTAGTGTAATTTTTTTCCTCAGCAATATTTTATAATTTCCAGAGTACAGATCTCATACAAATTTGAGTAGATTTATCCTGATATATGATGTTTCTTGGTGCTATTCTAAATGATGTTTACTATTGCTATTTTCTAAGCTAGGGTGTAAGGATTCAAATGATTTTTGTGTATTGCCCTTGTAACAAGCAGCCTTGCTAAATTCACTCATTAATTCTATTTTTTTCTAATCATTTTCATTCCATTTGGTACAAAGTTACAGGTTTAGAAGATTTTGTGAGGGAAGTGGGTGTGGCTCAATGGATAGAGCACCCGTTTACCATATGAGAGGCCCTGGGTTCGCTTCCTGGGGCCTCCT
>JAQZBX010018649.1:0-34418 GCA_029593785.1 Cabassous unicinctus | reverse complement strand
AGGAGATTGGGAGGTTTGTATATCTTTAGCCCTTTGCAGGCTCCAAAGCAAACAATGGCACAGCCCCACCTGGCCTAGAAGGGCTCTCTGGACAAGGCAGATCAAACCTGCGAGTCAAAAGCCGAGTCAGCACCAGGCTCTCTCTCCCCTCTCCTGTGGAGTCCTCAACAATTAGTCCAGGCTAGAAGAGAGGGAGATTGCAAGAGTCGGATTTCTCCAGTCCTTCATAGGCTCCCAGGGCAAACCACCGTGTGGTCCCACCTGGCCTGGAAGGGTCCGTGGGGCTTTGCAGCCCAAATTTGCGGGTCAGAACCTGAGTCAGCCTTAGGCTGTGTCCCTCTCTCTCCCCTTTCCTGGAGTGGTAGATCCCTGGAGCCCCCTTTGTCTGTAGTCGCAGGCCCAGAGGCCCGAGAATTCTAAAGAGTGTGGGGGAGGGTGCCGGCAGCCGCAGCCACTGCTAGTTCCAACTCACAGTTCTGTCGTTGCAATTTCCCTCTTTTGTCCCTCTCTCCTCTGGGTGGCGTGCAGCCTTCACCTGCTGTCCTAAACCCTAGAAGATCTTTTTTGGGGCTGTTTCAGCCTGTCCTCTAGCTATTTTTCTGGGGAAGAGATCCCCGTGCCTTACTAGTCTGCCATCTTCCCGCATTTCATAGGTCTGAAAATAAAATAAAATGAAACGCAAATGAAAGCCATGGTCCCTTTCTTGAAGATTTGTGAGCTAGGTGGGGGACAGAGGAGCAAATGTAGAATTGCAATATATGATCTTGCAATAATGGAGTTTTCCAAGTGTTGTCCAAGTGTTCAGAGGACTGGGCGTGTAGTAGTGAGTAGAATTCTCCATCCAGCCCGGTGGGGACATGCTTTAATGGGGAATGGCATGGAGTGAGGATTGTTAAGATGCTCTATTCAGGGGTTCTCAACCAGGGGTCCATGAGCTTAAATTGAAATTGAAAAAAAAAAAAGAACATTATTCTTGTGGGGACGTGTTATTGCAGGTGTGACATATTTATTAAATAATACACAGCATGGTGTGGACTAAGTAAGGGATCCGTGGTTTTCGCCTGACTGGAACAAAAAAGGTTAAGAACCCCTGCTCTAGAGAATAACATGAGTGTGAGGGGGAAGGGAAGGAAAAGGCACAGTTCATGCTAGATAGGTTGGCAGGGCACTCTGTGGATGTCCAAAAGCAAATAGTGTTCCCATGAACAATTTTTTAAAAGAGATCATCAGAAACTTTCTGAATGTATACCTTAAGATTTTCCTATGTGGTACGTCTCTAGGAAATCATCATTACATCAATATCTTCCGAAATAGGTAACTCGTACCATAATTTTACAGAAATGGAAAAATCAAATTTGAAGTTTTTAAAAAATTTGTAAAGTATAACCAGTTTGCCTGGAAAAGGGAATAGCATAGATATTCATGTTAGGCTGGGATTTGAGGCACCACAGTTGGAAAGGATAAAAACTTACTGTATGGCAAAGACTCATCTCTTATTCCAGATTTTTTTAAATCGAATTCCATTTAGATGACATTAATAGGGAAAATAAATAATGACCGGACTGCAAAGACTGAGGATGGAGTAGGCTACGGCTTTTGTTCCTCCATAGGAACACAGCCTGGAGCTCCTTATTATTTCCTATTTATGTGCCATTACTTATTGTTGACACTGACTATAATCATCCATTCAATATTTGAGGATTCACTAAGAATCATTTACTTGATTCACACTTGTACAAATAATTTGATATTTTCATATGTATTTGGCCTTTTAAATCTATTCTTTTTTACTAAACATAATTGTAGTTTACTGAAATTGCAGTTGCTGAGGTGTTTATTTTCAAATATGTAATGACCATAGTTTTCTGCTGAAAGGAAAGTTTCTGAATTTCTAATTTTAGGTTGCAGTTGAACATTTTAATTATGTATAATGTAAGTGTTAGCACAATAATATATTGACAAAAAGTTTAACATCCAATAGATTGTCATTATTCATCACAATTTTGAACTGTGTATCTCATTTAAACTGAATATATTCTCTCATTTTAAGAGAGATGACAGAGAGAATGAGAAAGGAAAGGAGAGAATGAAAGGGCTGAGTTATGGTTTGGGGAAATTATAATAGTGAAATGGATAATTAACTGGTCTGTATGAATACTTTAAAGTACATTTTAACATGAGGTGCAAAATATCCGTATTTTAAGTGTTCTAATAACTTGTCACAGTCCCTGTATTACAACTAATTTCATAAAATAAACTAGTGAAATCATCACCAGTACTCTCTTGCTAACAATATGATATCTCACCATTTTTTTAGGATAGAAAAGAAATATTATATTCTACAGTTTCCTTGGCAACAGGAGATGATGACTCATACAGACCTGACAGTGTGCTTAATAGTTTCTTTTCTTCTTTTTTTTTTTTGCCACTGGGAGGGCTGCCTGCTCATCTTTTCTTGACATGTACTTAAAACAATCCACCCAGACCCAGTCTAAGCATTTGTCCTCTCTTCAAGCAGTTGTAAACTAGTATGCAGTAAAACAGTTTGACTGAAACCTTCCTTTTTCAACCAAACAATGCCAGATAAAGTAAATTTATTATTTTCTATTCACAAGAATACGTAGCTAATTATGGAAATGCACATACTTTAGCCCATTGAAAGTGGCAATATTTATTGATTAGCTAGAAGAATGATCCTTCTGATTCCAAATTAAATTCTCTCAATATAGCTTTCTTTATACCTATTTAGATTTTAATTTTCCTTGGATTTTTATAGTGTTCTTGTTGTATCTAAAATATTTACTATTTTCAAAGGCATGCTATTTTACATTTCAGGAATATACAATAGATGTCTTTTTTAGACAAAAATGGAAAGATGAACGGTTAAAATTTAAAGGTCCTATGAACATCCTTCGACTTAACAATTTAATGGCCAGCAAAATTTGGACTCCAGATACCTTCTTTCATAATGGGAAAAAATCAGTAGCACATAATATGACAATGCCAAATAAGCTGCTTCGAATCCAGGATGATGGAACTCTGCTGTATACAATGAGGTATGTTTTTAGAATTATTTAGGTATGTTAGGTATGTTCTAGGTTCAATGTGTTTCATTTGAATACTGAGAAATTCATGTATTAAGCAATCAGCCAATCCAACAGTCAAGTGTTAGTACAAGTTGAAAATTTTCATAACTGTATATTAAAGTACCCATGATATGTTTTATAAATGCTTGGATATTTAAAAAAGTTAAAGATAAAAGTTTCACTCTCATCTTAGTGTGCCAAAACTGAAGAATCGCATTATTATTAAGTATTGATTTTTCTGCTATTTAATTTTCATTTTCAGGATATGGCTATTCCTTCTTCAGCATTATATATAGATAGGCATGTGTATTCTAGGCGTTTGATGTATTATTTCGTATGAAAAGTTAAGTACTGGATTTCAATTGTGAACACAATTTAAGAAGGGACAATAATACAATCCTGTGCTGTTTTCTGATAGTTAAAGAAAAAGTCTTGAAGACTCATTCTAGGTGGCCATTGCCTGAAATGGAAGAGTTAGCTATTCTTTCTGCCTCCTCTCTCTGAACTTTTCAGTACATTCAGATGTAGTACACTTTGTTCATTTTCTGTGGATCAAGACAATGATTGAATATTTTGCGTTAAAAAATATACAAGCACAGAACACACAGTTTTAGAAAATATTGCATGGAATTCTATTTAAATGCCCTCTTTGGAATATATAAACCATAATTGAGTTATTGGCCAAATTTCCTTTGCTTATCATGAGAAATCCTTCTATCAGCTCCATTTAGTGCCTGCCTAACCACGTTGCCTTTGTGCTATGTACTTTTTGAGTACACAGCACCAAATGAAATGGAATAATTGATAACTTTCTTATTAA
Source organism: Cabassous unicinctus (assembly GCA_029593785.1). Lineage (NCBI taxonomy): Eukaryota > Metazoa > Chordata > Mammalia > Cingulata > Chlamyphoridae > Cabassous > Cabassous unicinctus. The sequence goes on along the minus strand of JAQZBX010018649.1, from coordinate 30,512 downwards.
CCGATTTGCTATGATTACCCTATTGTTATCAGATAGATATAGAAAAATATTAAGCATTCATAACCTTTGTCCATAATTTAGCCAAAAAACTAGTCTGCACAAGAGATTTCTAGGGGATTCATCTAAAAAATATGTCCACTTCTTTATCTATGCTTATAGTCATCTATCTATAAGCAGTAAATGACACTCATTCATTTTAAATGTTTTTGAAGCTCCTCTGAGTCAATATTGAATTTTTATATTAGTTTTGCTATATGGTTGTTGATTAAATGATAGAACAAATGGCTTTCTTTTCATGAAGGAGTTTTTTTTTACTTTTTTCTTTTGAGATTTCAAATACTATTAATGCAGTTAATGGGAACATAGCCCTTCAAAGATGTATGTGTAACTTCTTTACTTTTTAACAAACCACTGAGTACAGATGGCTATATAAAGTGTATTTTTTATAAATATTATTGTTACTTGAGCTCAGATTTTGGGTGTTGGTGTCTTCTGAAGGGTCACCTAAATGTAAAAAAAATTAAAGCATATTTAAATCTTAAATAGCCTAATACAATGCTATAAGGAAGGTCCTACCATATAATTAATTTCATTGACAGCAATAACGTGATTTATCTTCACTTGCCAGTTTACTAAAACAAAGAGTGGGATTTTGACTTTTAGGCTTACAGTTCAAGCTGAATGTCCAATGCACTTGGAGGATTTTCCAATGGATGCTCATTCATGTCCTCTGAAATTTGGCAGCTGTAAGTACAGGGAAAAAGGTACATATTTTGGGTCAATAATATCAAGACTAGTCAGTAGCACTGCTTGATTGTATAGTTTCTTCTCATGTTATGAAATGCTTAATACTTACCCAGTAAGATTCAGAAGTATAAGACTTGCTGATTGGATTGCCCTCAAGGAACTAATTTGCTAACTCTGGTATTTCTCAAACATCGTTATATTTTAATCATAGTGTTGAAACATCATTTACTTTATTGCTAATAAAGGATATCATGTGATTTAGTATATGTGAAAAACTAACTCCTTAACTGTCAGGGTTATGCCATTTATGTTCTTTTCCAAGTGTTAGCACATTAAAAATGCATAAAAAATGTTTCTTTTTGTCAACTCAGAATGAATTGTAAAGGACAAATTCAATTGTTTATTTAAGTAGCAATTGCCTATTGCAAATGGCAAGCACAGAAACAATTGTCTTTCTGCTTTCTAACTAACAGGATTTTTTTTAATCTCCTAAAATAAATTTGAAGGAGATGATACAAGTAGATTGCTACAGGCAGGCCCCTTTTGTGCTTCTAGAACATTTCAGAAAAGGCTTTCTGCCTTAGGCCGTTCTTTAGGTCACTGATTATGCCTTGTATGTCAATCTGCAGCATTCTCAGTCCTGAAATAATTTAGAAGAGGGAAGGTCAAATCATCTCCCTAGGAATACAAGGCATTCAGGACAGGTTCAAGATAAATTCATGGGCACAGCTAAGCAGCTTCCCTCTTGCATGAGAGTGCCTCATTGCCTGACCTTTTTAGAAACTGTACTCTCTCTGACATCCCTGTCTTTGTCCTTTCTGGGCATCTTTTGACTTTTTGTTCTCTGTTGAATAGAAATGCAGTTCTCTCACCTGATAAAAAATATGTATGACTGAATGGTGTGCTTTCTCGCCCCAGACAGTACCAAGAGAAAGTAAAGGGAGGAATGATGGCTAGTAAGAATGCAAACCCCCTATTTTGATGGCCATAGTTTTGTGGAATGAGAAGTTCAACCTTGTTTGTTATGTACTTTCTTACAAAAGGTGTCAGCTCTCAATTTTCTTTGAGAATATCCCCTTTGTTTAACTGCAATGCCTTCTTTTATTGTCATGGAAACCATCACTTCAAATACTGGCATTGCTTCCAAAATTATTTAAGTTTGTCAATCATGTTATCCAATGTAAACATGATGCTGAGAAAACCACAGCAGATGCATTGGAGAAAAACTCTTTTGCATTGCATGAGGGAAATTAAAGAGAAAACTGAAAAGCCTTGACACCAAATAAAAGATTTATTCAAGATTCTGTAATCATATGAGATGGAAAAGCACATTTGGTGGACAAGGTATAGTCACTGACACATCAAATATATATGTTTCAGTTCTGAAAATGAACTAAATGCACCTGAAAATATTTTAAATTAAAATATTTTTTAATATTTTATACTACATCGACAGAATAGTGGAATTTGTATTCTTGAAAATTTAGCAGTTAAGGTATTTCTGTATCCAGAAGTGATAAGGGCAACATGATTTTTCTTGCTGTGCATCCATTGTTTAAGATATTATTTTTAATTTTGTTGTTTTTTTGTTTATTTTCTGACACAGAGAATAAATAATTTGTATATACTCCATTTGTTTCTAACTCTTCTTTGCCCATAGTAGGTGCTTGATGCCTAAATCTTAACATATAATATAGATACGAGTGTGGAGTAATAGAGCAGTATGCCAAACCAAACTTTAAAAAGTTGTCACAACAAAGTTTAACAGAAACAGCAATGACTTTTTCTTCTAGTCATTGATTCCTCTCTTTGTTAAAACTCCTTCCCCCCAAAAAAACAACAAAAACAAACAAAATATTGATGGAATTTCTGGAACTATATTACTCTCCTCAAATAAAAGAAACATCTTTTGTCTATGTTTACAATTCTGAATTCAGTTTTCTTTTTTTAATTCCTGTTGTCTCACACCTTTCCTTTACATTTCTCCTTGTTGTTTATCTTGACTTCAAACATCATGCACACAAGTGTAGGCATATTCTGTGCATTTGCTCAAAATAAAATGTATATTGTCTTTGTTGTATAAAAATTAGTAGTTACAAATGATTTGGGAGTGTTTTTCTTTGCTACCAAAGATTAAGAATCAGTCAGCGTGCACCTATTTCATGCAGCTTTCAGACATAAATATTTATTATTTAAAATAATTGAATATAATTAATGATAGCCTTATTGGGAGTAGAATTTATAATAAAGAGTGTTGTAAAACAAACTACTTGCCTTTCTCTCTTTTTATACTTTATTAAGAAACATTGCAATGGCCTCCTGGTTTATAGGCATGTTCGCGTACCAGGGAGAGCTACTAATCTACATTGAATAATTTTCTTCTACATCCTCTCTCACCAAACCCAAAATCTGAAAAACAGAATCCTATCTAATGAAATAAAGTTACTTGTTTTTTAAAAACATTGCAAAGGATCAGTCATTTTCTTTAATGTATTCTTGAGCTTCTTTCTAGTTTTCTATCTTGCATAACAGTAAATCATATAGTTAAAATGCTATGAGTTCATTCATTTATCCAGCAGGAATGAACTGAGCATATTTTTGGTGTGTCCAGCACTGTACCAGTATGAGAGATATAGACATGAATCAGACAGTTCCTGCCCTTCATTGTCTCACTAGATGGTTTCTTTAAAATGTCATCCCTTTTGTAGAATTCCTCTTTCTCTTATTCATATGTAAAGGTCATATCAAAATTCAAAATTGGTGAAATTGAACTTATTTAAAAAATAACTTGACAATTTATTAAGTCATTCACATCACAACTGTTGATTATTGTAAAGTCCTTCCTATGTGAATTGGCCCATGTGATGTATCTTTTTGGTCTATCAAAGTCTGTGCCACTTGAAATTAGATTGAAGAGAGAACCATGATATGTATTCATGGGGTAAATTTTGTCCAGTAATACAAAACAAGTCACTTGATGATCCGTAAATTAGTTGCTAGCTGTTTGCATTTCCAATTTTACCCCTTATTTAATCCTCTCGACAGAATCATTAATGATTAAATAATGGTAATTAAAAATTTCAGACCTTAAAATAACTAATAATTACTCATGTATTTACTTTATGCCTTTGCTGTCATATATACATATATGATGACATATATATAAAGAAATACATGCATATATACATATGTTTTATAATTCTATTTAAATTATTTCCCATAATATAATTTTCTTACAGATGTAGATGAATACATGTACAATGAAAACAGTCTTTCACTAATATTAACATTGAGAAGAAAATCAGAAGACCAGACAACACTGCAGTATGTCGTTAAAAGCCCATGCAGGAAATAAGACACAAATTCATAAGCATTTGTTCTATTGTTACTGATGCTTGAGTGGAAATTGATTTGTGATCACTGACCTTGGGTCATTTTCACTATCAGAGCCACCTCAGCATAGTGGTGTTAAACTAGAAAACTTAGAGATGTCAGGGAAATGAGCTTCCCAGAAGCCTGGAGAGCTGGAGGCAGAGATACAGCCAGGAACAACTGCCCTTTCTCTCCTTTATTTGAGAATGTGACTGTGATGCTTCGTTTTCCTCAAGAACCAGGAGTACCTAATATTTCTAAATATTCCCATAAGCAAAAATACATAACAGTTCTTTAATAGGACAGTAGTATAGCAAGAATTGCCTGACTTTTCAACTCTGGCATGACAATAAAGAGTTCAGCTCTATGCCTCACAGGGCAGAGAGAAGCAAGAAAAATGCCAGGGCCAGGGGAAGGCTAAAACAGGAAATGCTGCCTGCACTCCAGTTCTGGAACCATCTCACTTCTGTTAAGATCTGCATCCTTGGCCAAATAAATCATTAAGTTATACCTGATCTGTATGTTTAATCTCTTCCTGCCAATCCATTACTTAACTGGAATGCTAGGAAAGTGTAGTCCAGTGGGATCTGTTGCATTAACTAATTTTCAAGTGGACATGTGTTGAAAAAGGCTTGCAACTTTGAATTATTTATTTCACATGGTCCACAATAATTCATTGTCATTCTCTTAATGAAATGTACTGTATCATGATAGCTAAATCATTTAATTCTTAACTAGGTTACTTTCATTTCCAGAAGGAAAAATCATTTTGGATTATGACTGTTATTTAATGAGTGATTATTCTTTCTAAATAAACTGTTTAGCTGGTCTTTGGGCATCCATAACCTGTTTACTACTGTGTCTTCACCTATTACCTTGGGACTAAGTGGGGGGTGTTTAAACCATCTCAGAGCTGTCATTTTTTAATCTCTAAAGAGAAGTATTCTCTTCACCTCTCAGGTATTGCAGTGAAAATACTCTTATGGTCATGATTTTTCTCCTGGTCTACTTAACACCTTTTATATTGAAGTTTGAAATTCTGAGGATTCATTTTGTCCCTAATAAATGTGATCCATAAATATTTTTTTTTTTTAGTAAACAGTGTTTATTTGAAATAACCTTTGATATAGCATTCTATTGATGGTTCTTACTAAAGTACTTACACATATTTGTTTCTGATTTCCTATAGATGCATATACAACTTCAGAAGTCACATATATTTGGACTTACAATGCATCTGATTCAGTACAGGTTGCTCCCGATGGCTCCAGGTTAAATCAATACGATCTGCTGGGCCAATCAATTGGAAAGGAGACAATTAAATCTAGTACAGGTTAGTAAAGTGTTCTAAAGAAAGTCTGGTTCCTAAGAAAATTAATGGTTCAAAGTCATTGGTAATGTTCCCAGATTGCCTAAAACCTTCTGCCCTTGTAGTTCAAGGACCAGCAACGTAGACTATGCTTAGGAGCTTTTTAGAAATTCAAAATATCAGGTCCCAAATCTTACTGAATCAGGATCTGCATTTTAACAAGATTCCCAGAAGGTTCATGTGTGCAACAAAATTTGAAAAACACTGGCCTAAAATACACTACTTATTCAAGAAATGCATGTCTTCTCTTACAAGTTAGTCGTCACATTTCTCTCCAAACAAGTGCTACAATTTCCCTAGTTTTCTAGTCTTTCTCCCTTATTCTGGATAATTTATGATTATGCAGCTCTTGATTTATAGATAATTACTACGGGCCTGTGTGGGAATGCAGATGCCCTCTCTAAGGACCACCCTCATCGAAGAAAAAGCAGCTGTGTAGACTAATTATCATACATCTGGCAATAATTAAAACCCAAAAGCAGAAAGGAAGCTAGCTATGAGGATCAGATAGACCGGATGAAAGTGAATTAGAACAGACAGCAGTGAGAAATTCAGAATTGGTGACGGGGTTAAAAATGGAAAATGTAGGCCAGTCTTGGAGATGTGGTCAGAGATGAACACTTTAAGGAACCAGAAAGGACTGAGTTAGAACAATTAATGCAGAGAATTGAGGTGGGTGCCAGCAGGAATGAGGGACCTGAGCAAGTAAGATAATTCATGGAGCAAAGAGCACTTATTAATTCCGTACACCCTTGGTCAACAACCGTCACCCAGAGAGAAAAGCAAATACCATAACTATGTCCATAAGCATGGGAAATACAGTGCTAGTTTCTTGGTAATATTAAAATTCTTTTTTAAATAACCTTGCTATACTGATGGGACATTTAAAGGTGATATACTTTCTGTGTCTTATATGTTATAAATTATTTTCTGTTTTTATTAAAGACTGTTCTTTCTCTAATCCTTTCCATTTTCAAAAATGTTCAAACTCTTGACTATTACAGTTCTTTAAGCTTCTTAAATTTTTCTTCCAGGTGAATATACTGTAATGACAGCTCATTTCCACTTGAAAAGAAAAATTGGGTATTTTGTGATTCAGACGTATCTGCCTTGCATCATGACTGTCATTCTCTCCCAAGTGTCATTCTGGCTTAACAGAGAATCTGTGCCTGCAAGAACTGTGTTTGGTGAGTGAATAATTACATACTTGGTTGTATAGAGCATTATGTTTCACAGCATACTTTCAAAACACTACTTCTCTTCATCCTCACAATATGCTTTGTGATGTGTGGGGGCAGACAGTATTGTTTCACCATATAAATGAGGAAACTGAGGCCCAGAAATGGAAACTAAAGAGTCTGCATCACACTGTTAATTAGGAATATAAACACTAAAGTCATCTGGAAATGAATCTACATTTCTTTCTGTTAAATCACATTGCTTGTCAACATTTCTCCCCATGTTCGTGTAAGAAGAATGTTCTTGAGATCTTAATTTAGGATATGTCAGTGCCATATTTCTTAGTCTTTATTTTTGGCCGGGGTGGGGGGGTATGTTTATTTTGCTTTTGGTTTTAGATTAAAAAAAGATGATTTCAGTTTTTTTATTATAAGCTATATAAAGACCTCATTCACTTCCATTAGTATGTTTAATAACAAAGTTGTTTTTCTTGATTAAAAACATTCACAAGATTTTGTTACTGACTTTTAAATAAATGAATTAGGCTGAGCCAATTTTGTGACAAAGTAGATTACCTTTGAATGTTTGGTCCACTCATTCATTTAGGACAGTTTTGTTGAGGACCTCTTATGTCAGATAGCACACTGTTAGAGGCTCCCCCGCACTAGGTTTGCAATAATTAACAAGCTGTGACTCAGTTCTCTGTGATATACACTGAGGAAAGACAAGCACCCCCAACCCCCCGCCCATAGCCTGCGTGCCTAAAAACATGGCACTTCCCCAAAGGTGGAACAAAGAAGCCACGTGGAGATGGGAGTAAAGTGAGATAGAGAGATTCCCCCCTCCAGACCAAGGCCCCACCAGCCCCTCCAGCACTCCAAGGACACGTAACTCGCTAGCTCACTATCCTCTAGCCTTACAAGGGAACATTTTCACCTCTAAAGCTTCCTATTGGCCCCTGAACCTCACTCGAACCTTGACCTCCTCCCACCAACCATCATTTCCCCGCCTAAAAAAGTACGTATAAATTCATATTCCCCCTTCTGCAGAGGAGGGGTGGTGTCTGAAATCTAGTCTTCAGAATCCCTCTGCTGGGAGAGCTTCTCAATAAAACTTCCTGCCTGCAATGATCAGTCTCCGTGTCCAAGTAGTGCCATTTTTCCCAACACACACCTTACCATAGAGATGCAAATAAAAATGAAATATAGTCCCTGAACTCAACTAGCTCAATATAATGGAGGACAGCAGAAGAACCAGACATAGCAACAGAGAATGAAAACACAAGATGAAAGCATTAAGGTAGAGGCATCTGCAGGTTATTAGAGACAAGCATAGTACTGATTCTCCCTAGGGGAATTGACTAAATAGGTGAGTTAATATTTGAGCTAAGTTTTGAAGGATGAGTGGAAGTTTCCCAGACAGATGAGATGGGGCAAGAAACCCAGCCAGAAAGAATAGATTTGTGCAATGACAGAGAGGGATGAAAGAACATGATATGTTCAGTGATGGTGAAGTGTTTCAGTGTCAGTGGGTGTACAGATAGAAATACAGTTGTGAGGCCTAGGTGAAAAGAGCATTGTAGGCCATGGGGATACAATATCCCTTTATCTTATAGGATACAGCAAGCCACCAAAGTATTTTTAGACCTCACATACAAGTAAAGCACTTAGAACAATACTTGGCATTTAATAAATGATATACCATTTTCAGCTATTCTTCTTATTAATCTGATCCTATTTTTACTTGAGAAAGATCTACAGCTTTGAGGATAAATTGGAAGATGGAAATATCAGAGCCAGGGAGACAAGTTAGGAGGCTACAGAAATAGTACTGGTGAGTAAATGAGGTCATCCCAAAGTAAGGCAGTGGCAAAAGAGGAAAAAGGAAAAGGGTCAAAAGATTCTTGGGAGATAGAATCAATTGATTTACTGAGCATATGTAGCAACTAATGAAAAAATAATAATTTAGGAAAAAATTTAGGTTTTTGTTTGGGCATCCATATTGCTCGTCATATAAACAAAGGAGAGAAAGAGGAAATGTAGCAAAAATTAATGTAGTTTGAGTTATGTTGATTTTCAACTCCTTGTGAAATCCAGTTGATGTCTAACAGACCAATAGAAATCTGTATACAGAACACAGATGAATAGTGGGGTTGTCAATAAATATGGGATGCATCAGCTACCAGATCATATATCATGTAGATTTTTAATTCATTCTCAGATAAATTAAGTGGGTGAATAAGTGAATAGAGGACAGAATTCTTAAATATAAAAACATTGCAGGATTTACAAGAGAAAAAAGAACTAGTTGGAATGATCAGAGCATTAGGAAGGAAACTAGGAGATAACAATATCCACTTGAAAAGAGACAAAGAGAAGAATTGTAGAAAAGCTAATACACATGTGTCTGTGTGTGTGTCTGTGTGTATGTGTATGGTTTATGTGTGTACGTGTGTGAGAAAGCCCTTTTCGATCTATGGTGTCAAAATAAACAGGTAAGCCTAAAAGACATTGAGTGAATTTGACTAGGAGAAGGTCACTGACATTAATGAATTAAGTGACAACAGTTATAGTAGAGTTAAATCAGATTAGAATATAAATAAGCAGTGATAAAGAGGAGAAATTAGTATAGACTCACTTTGAAGAAGAGAGAGATTGAGGTAGCTGGAGAAACAGATGAGTCATAGTAGAAAATCATCATCATAGTCATATCTATTATGACTATTAACATGGAAACTTGAACAATAACATGGTAACTCCTCTATGATAAGTCATGTGTTTAGGTGCATTGCATATTTTTTCCCTTCTTATTACACCCCATGAGGTAGATTATAGTATCCCCACTTTAAAGATGAGAAGCCTGAGATACTAAGATTTTAACTCTTTTGTTCAAGTTCTTTAAGCAGAAAATGACTCAAAAGATTAAGTTCCTGAACCACATTACATTGATTTCATGTTTCTCTTTTAAGTGGGAGGTGTCAAGAAAGAGAAAGCAGATTGAAGAGGGAGGGGTTTCTGAGTCTCTAAAGAAAATACTCAGAATGGGGTCAGGTTAACCAGTATCAGAAGGCATCCTGCTTCTCCAGCATATGATTGAAAGGCTCAGGATAGGTTTTGCCAGTGCTTCCTTGTTTCCAAACTTTCCCCTGACTATTTCCTGAACACATACAAAACATATTTATCTTGAAAAAAGCCTTTTATTTCATCATTGGAGGAAAAAGTTTGCATAGAGGATACATCACTAATTATAAACCTAAATTAAAATGTAATAACATCCAGAATTAATATAATGAGTTAACATTACAACCAAGTTATGTCCAACTAGGTTTGATGGGAAAGTTTTAGAAAAAACTAAGCAAACACCAATACAGTAAGCATAAGTGAGAGAGGAGAGAAGTGGAGAATGGAGAAAAATTTTTCCTTTAACTTGTATATAAAAATTTAAAAAAGATATTTCAGGAAAGAATTTCAATCAGCATATGTCTGAAAAATAAAGTTTAATTGAAGATTGTTAATATTTGCATGCTATTACAATGGTATCCATGTTTTCTTTGTGCTATTACATGTAGATGACCTATTTTTTTCCTGTTTCATTACAGAATAATTGAAGTAGACTACTACATGGTACTGAAAACTTGGCTATTTTCCAAGCACTTCTTATTCAATTCTTTGGGCTCAAAGAATAGGCAGTCAATGCTTTCAAAACCCATAATTGAATTAGACTGCAGAATACAATACTCAGAGTGTATGATCATTTAAGAGCTGTACATTTAAGAAATAAAATACTGACATTTGAGCTAGCAGCTAAACGTAGGCAATATATTAGTATTTCATAGAAAATTTCAGGAAAGTAATGGTTCTCAATTTCAGTTGATAGATAATATTTAATATAAAATATATGTGATACACTAATGCATTAATATCGTCATTTGTTACTGCACTGAATAGTTCAAAAAAGGCTCCCTTTCCAAAGTTCTGTGTCCTTTTGTAAATGTCTATATTTTAGCACTTACAACATTTCATTACAGTTATTCTGCTTCCATGTGTCTCTCAGAGATTCCACACATGATTATTAGCACAGCTCTTGGCACATTGTAAGCACTATAGAAATATATGATAAATGAATGACAGCAAGGTGGGGAGATAAAGTTATCCATAGCACTGGGCAACTCCTCAATATAAACTCACTAAAGAAACAAATTGGAAAATAAGAATGAATTTCTTATAAATGAGTTTTAACTATTACGATTAAAACCAACAAAACTGAACAAAGCATATATACACTCAAGCACACACAGAACCCAGAAAAATATTTATAGAAGTAGTTAAATGTCATCAAAGAAGAGCACCAATGCTTCATAAGCTAGAATAGAGAAGTAATGGTAAAATCTGAAAGACTACAAAGCTTGTATCAGTAAGAGGAATTTATGTTGAGAGTACTAAAATATAGAAGGAAAGAAAGAATATAAACAAATAGATGAGCACAATTACTGTAATTAATCTGGAAATTATGAAAATTACAAAGAAAAAAACATACACAGAAGAAACAATGAAAGAAAAAGTCATGAGTTGAAAGAAAAGCATTGAGTTAGTGTATCAAGGAATTTGGACTCAGAGGAATCTTCCCAGATATCTATTTGCAAATTTTGCCAAATTATTGAACCAAAACACACACAAAATTTGATGCAGCCAAAACAAAAATCTTTCATTCACTTTGCTTGGAAAATAAGGTTGCATGATTTTTGGAACTCAAATCATTAAAAAAGAAAGTTTAAGGGAATGATTACTTTGTAAATAAAAAGAGAAAAAGATGAATGGGATGGAATTTATATTCCAGAAAGAGCCAGATTTACATGTGAATATATGATAAACCAGAAAAAAATAAAATAATGAATTTATTTAATAAATTTAGCGAGAAAAATGAAATATTACATTAAGAAAAATAAAGACAGAGATTTTATACCATGAATCCCATAGATAGATGTTAAAAGTTACCAACAGAACCCTTCACTTGTCCCAAGCTCAGAGGACAGATAAATAGATGAATAAATATTTAACATTGAATCAGGAGACTGTGTTAATGTCTAGGCTGCTAAGTTTAACCATAGAAATATTTGTGAAGATTGATGATAAATGTTGCATATATCAAATTAAAACTCCAGATTATATTTGAAAGTATAAATTTTTGTATGAATTATTTACATCTTACATTTAAGGATCTAAAAAGTCATATTTTCTTGTAATCATCTTTACAAATTATTCAGAGTAAAACTTGAACTAAATATAATTGTGAATGTGTGTGTGCACATACTAAATATAATTGAATGTGAATGTGTGTGTATGTGTAGACATGCACGTGCAAGTAAAACATAAACAAAAACACTGTTAAGACATTCCTGGAATGGGACTTGAAAGCTGCCTATTTTCTACACCCTCATTCCACCAGTCACTGTTTACTGCTTCCTCCTGAAGATGAATATTATCATCTCTGACTGAACCACTGCAGTTACCTAAGCAACGTTTCTACTCTCTTGAAATTTCTCTCTAAATTCACAGTCAGGTTTATAACTTCTCTACCTGGTGAGAGATCATTAAATCATCTGCCCTCCCCGTACCCCAGAGGCTTTCTGTGATGGATAATTCACCTGAGTAAAAAACACTTCAGTTACGAAATTAATATGCCCTGGGAGACTGATTTCTCACATCTCAACCTTTGAGGACTTTCTGAGCTGCATGCTGTGAATAGAATAGGAAAATAGAGTGAACAAGACAGTAGACAGAGGAGTTGAACTAATGTGGATCCCTTGTTATTAGACTTTGCTTCATTATATTGTTTTTATTCATTCATTTATTGTTTTTATATATTGCATTTATTTATTTCTTATGTGGAGCCAACATGATGCCTTTCAAAAATATTAATTGAAAGGGACTTCCCACATGTCTTTTAAGGACAAAAGTCTCCTTTGACTTCCAAGTGTTTATGCCCAATTCATTCAACATCAACAAATATTTATTGAACACCAATTTTCTAGCACTCTTCTAGATGCTTTGGCTATATCCTTGAACAAAAACCGAATGCAATTCCTTTCATCATGAGGCAGCTGCTCTCTCTTATCAATAATATAAGTAAGCACTTGGAAAACGTTTAATCTCATACCTTAGGTTTTATGCTTTCAAGGCTCCTGAGAATAGACGTTGAATTTGCTACTTACAAACCCCGTTTTTTGATATATTTAGCATATTTTGTGAAATTGTGGTTTCTGGTCCTTTCAGTTGCTTAGCATTCTTCCTGAATATAAGTTATAAAAATTCTTCTTTATATGAATAAGAAATCATCATGAGGAATTTGCCAACTATTGTCTTTATATTTGAAATCAAATCATTTTTTGAAGTTGTAGGTAAGTTTATATAAAAACATCCTTGTATTTTTGTCCTAATATATTCACTATATAATAGGGAGTTTTCCCGTTAAAAACTAAAATCAACAAACATTCATTACATTGTGTGTGTTTGTCTGGTAAAAGAGTACAGGAAATTCAAATGCTTTATATTGTATACAAAGTTAATGCCATATGCAAGGGCTTTGGCTGCTTTTCTTATATTAACTTTGAAATAATTAAAACTCCAAAAGGGATGTGCTCAGATTGCTCATTTTTCTCCTTAGTAGCATAGATTTCCATGATTCAGTTTGTTTATACCAGAGAACCTAAAATATCATGGTTTAAATATAGAATAGGTTATGTTTTTAAATATGAAAAAAGTCTAGAAGTAGGTGGTCCAAGGCTGGTGTGCCAGCATTATGGGTATCCAACAACAGGATATTTCTATCTTTCTAATTTTTTTAACTCAAAAAATTGATACATATTAATAAAGCATAAATCCATCCAAAATGTACAAACAGTGGTATTCAATATAATCACATAGCTGTGCATTCATCACTTCATCATTTTTAGAGCATTTGCATTATTCTAATAATAATAAACAAAAAACACAAAAAAACCTCATTACCTCTCAGTCTCTCTATGCTTCCCCTGCTGTACATAGCTGCCATTCTGTTTCTGTCTCTAATTTATTTGTATTTATATTTTGTAAAAACAGTCTTATATATGCAATATCACCCATATTTGTATCTTACATGTGTTTCACTATGTTATACAGTCCCATGTTACATGTTTACCTTTCCTTCTAGTAATTTATATGACCTTAGAATTTCCCTTTCAATCGGTCATACCCATGTAATAATTCTACTAATTACAAACACTATGATATGCTTTCACCATTTATATTTATTTCCAAAGATTTACAAACAACCTTTTTACCAATTCTGCACAGATTAATCCTCAGCTTTCCATTCTCTACCCTCATTCTATTTTCTGGTGACCTATTGTATTAGTCAGCCAAAGGGGTGCTGATATAAAGTACCAGAAGTCTGTTGGCTTTTATAAAGGCTATTTATTTGGGGTAAAAGCTTATAGTTTAAAGGCCCTAAAGAGCCCAACTGAAGGTACCATACAAGGCACTTTCTCACCCAAGTCAGTTGCCATGTATTGAAGTAAGATGGCAGGCCTGGTCTCTCCTACCTTCTTTCTCTTAAGGCTCCATGAGCCCAGCTTCTTCCAATTTCAGCTGTAGGCTGGCATAGGGTTTGTTTCTGTCCCAGCTTCCTCAGCTCAGCTACTCTGTTCTCTTCAGCTGCAAACTATTAGGCAAATGACTCATCTCTCTTTGCTGGGCTGCAGGATCAAAGCTCTCTCCTTGCTGTGTCTTTGGAGCTCTCTTTCTTTCTGTGCCTTCTTCTGTGTGTCTTCTTGAGTGAGTGTCCATTTATATCAGCCCTCCAAGGGGCAGGGACTTAAACTGAGCTATACTCTACTGATGTGATCGAATCAAAGCCCAAATCCTAACATAATTTAATCAAAGATATTTCAGCTGAATCTAATATAATCAAAGGGTTTCATGCCCAGAGGAACAGAAGAGTTTACAAACATAATCTCTCTTTCTGGAATTCATAATCTCAAACTGCCACACCTGTATTCTATTAAAAATTCCTGAGTTTACACATCATATTTAATTCATAATAGCACAGTCATACAGTGTTTGTCCTTTTGTGTCTGGCTTGCTTCACTCAACATAATGTCCTCCAGGTTCGTCCATGTTGTCATATTCTTCATGACTTTATTTCTGCTTACCGTTGCATATTATTCCATTGTGTGTATATACCACAATTTGCTTATCCATTCATCAGTTGATGGACGCTTAGGTTGTGTCCAACTTTTGGCTATTGTGAATATCACCACTATGAACATTGATGTTCATCATGTTTTCTTTCTTTCTTTTTTTTTTTTTTTTTACCATTGTAGCTAAGTAACATTCTTTTAAGTCAGGAAGTGAGAGTTCTCCAACTTCATTCTTTTTAAATGCTTTTTGGCTATTCGGGACCCCTTACCCTTTCAAATAAATTTGATAATTGGCTTTTCCATTTCTGCAAAATGTCTGTTTTATTGGGATTGCATTGAATCTGTAAATCAGTTTGGGTAGAATTGACATCTTAACAGAATTAAATCTTTCAATCCATGAACACGGAATGTCCTTCCATTTATTTGTCTTCATAAGTTTCTTTTTTAATTTTTTTTTCTTTTTAAAGAAACTTTAGATTACATAAATGATACATAAAATATATAAGGAATTCTCATGTATCTCATATATCTCACCCCTTCCCCATCCCTCACTTTTCCCCATTAACAACATCTTTCATTAGTGTGGTACATTTCTTACAATTGATGAACACATATTGAAGTATTGCTACTAGCCATGGTTTACAGTTTCCATTATGGCTTACACTTTGCACCACACAATTTTATAGATGGTGACAAAATGTATAATGAACTGTATCTGTTATTGCAAGGTCATGCAGAACATTTCAGTTGCTTTTAGCAATATTGTGTAGTTTTCTGAATACAGGTCCTTTATGTCCTTGGTTGAGTTTATTCCTAAATATTTGATCATTTTAGTCACTAGCAAAAATGATTTTTTTTTTCTGATTTCCTCCTCAGATTGCATATCAGTAGTGTTTAGAAATGCTATTGATGTTTGAGTATTTATCTTGTATCCTGCCACTGCTGAACTCACCATTTTAGTTCTAGTAGCTTTGTTGTGGATTTTTCAGAATTTTCTAGATATAGGATCGTATCATCAGTGAATAGTAAAAGTTTTACGTCTTTCTTTCCACTTTGGGTGCCTTTTATTTCCTTATCTAACCTAATTGCTCTGGCTAGAACTTCTATCACAATACTGAGTAACAGTAGTGACAGGGGGCATCCTTGTCTTTTTCCTGATTTCAAGAGGAAAGCTTTCAGTCTTTCACCATTGAAAACAATGTAGGTTTTTCATATATGCACTTTACTGTATTGAGAATGCTTCTGTCTATTCCTATCTTTCTTTTTTTTTTTAATCAAGAATGGGTACTGTATTTTGTCAAATGTCTTTTCTGCATCAATTGTGAAGATCATGTAATTTTTCTTCTTCAATTTATCAATATGGTTTATTACACTAATTGCTTTTCTTGTGTTGAGCCACCTTGCATACCTGGGATAACATCCAATTGATCGTGGTGCATAATTCTTTTAATGTGCTTTTGGATTCAGTTTGCAAGTGTTTTGTTGAAGATTCATTAGAGATATTGGTCTGTAATTTTCTTTTTTTCTGGTATCTTTATCTGGTTTTGGTATTAAGATAATGTTCACCTGATAGAATGAGTCTGGTCATATTCTTTCTTGTTCAATTTTTTGGAAGTGCTTGAGAAGATTGGTATTAAATAGTCTTTGAATGATTGGTAGAATTCACCTCTGAAGCCATCTGGTCCTGGGCTTTTCATCTTTGGGAAGTTTTGATGAGTGCTTCAATTTCATTACTTGTGATTGGTTTGTTGAGGTCTTCTGTTTCCTTTAGGGTCAGTGTAGGTGCTTTGAGTGTTTCTAGGAATTTGTCCATCTTGCCTACATCATCTAGTTTTTTTGTTATACAGTTGTACATAGTATCCTCTTATGGTCTCTGTTTTTCCTGCGGAGTCAGTGTTAATGTCTCCCCTCTTATTTCTGATTTCATTTATTTTCGTCTTTTATTTTCTTTGTCAGTCTAGCTAAGGGTTTGTCAATTTTGTTGATCTTCTCAAAGAGCTAACTTTTGTTTTGGTTGATTCTCTCTCTCTCTTTTTTTTGTTTGTTTTTTGTTCTTCATATCATTTATTTCTACTCTGATCTTTACTATTTCTTTCCTTCAGCTTGGTTTGGGATTAGTTTGCTGCTCTATTTCTATTTCCTCCAGGTGTGCAGTTAGATCTTTAATTTTAGCTCTTTCTTCTCTTTTTAATGTAAGCATTGAGGGCTGTAAAGATCCTTCTCAGCACTGCCTTTGTGGTGTCCCATAAGTTTTGTAATGTGTTCTCATTTTCATTTATCTCCAGATATTTGCTAAATTCTCTTGCAATTTCTTCTTTGACCCAGTGATTATTCAAGAGTGTGTTGTTTAATCTCCATATATTTATGAATTTTCCCTTTTTCTATACATTATTGATTTCTAGCTTCATTCTGTTATGATCAGAGAAAGTGTTTTGTATAATTTCAATCTTTTTAAATTTTTTGAGACTTGTCTTGTGAATCAGTATGTGGTCTATCTTGGAGAAGGATCCATGAGCACTTGAAAGAATGTATATGCTGCTGTTTTGGGGTGCAATGCTCTATCGATGTCTATTAGGTCAAGTTCATATATCATATTATTCAAGCTTTCTGCTTCTTTATTTTTCCTCTTTTCATATGTTCTATCCAATATTGAGAGTGGTGTCTAGAAGTCTCCAATTATTATAGATACTTTTATTTCTCCCTTCAGTTTTGCCAATGTGCACCTCATGTATCTTGGGGTAGTCAGGTTAGGTGCATAAATACATAGTACAGTTATTTCTTCTTGGTGAATTGTCCCTTTTATTAATATATAATGACCTTCTTCATCCCTTGTAACAATTTTGCATTTAAAATTTATTTTGTCTGATATTAGTATCACTACCCCAGCTCTTTTTTGTTTACTATTTGCATGATATCTTTTTCCAACCTTTCACTTTTAACCTAGTTGTGTCTTTATGTCTGAGGTGAGTCTTTTGTAGACAACACATAGAAGGCTCATATTTTTAAAATTCATTCTATCAGTCTATTTCTTTTGATTGGGGAGTTCAAGCCATTAACATTCAATTTTATTAATGTAAAGGTGTTACTTACTTCATCTGTTTTGTCCTTTGGCTCTCTGTTATCATATCATACTATTGTTTGTCTGTTTACCCTTTAATTTATCATAATAATAGTCTTCATTTCTACACTGCTCTCCAAGTCTCTTGCCCTTGTTCTTCCTTTCAGGCTGCAGCCCTCCTTTTAGTATCTCTTGTAATTCTGGTCTTTTGGTAGCATATTCTATCAGTTTTTGTTTGTCTGTGAAAACTTTGAACTCACCCTCATTTTTGAAAGACAGTTTTGCCAGATACAGAATTCTTGGCTGGCAGTTTTTGTCTTTCAGTATCTTAAATACATCATACCTCTTTCTTCTTTCTCTCCTCCATGCTTCTGATGAGAGGTCTGCCCTTAATCTTATCTAGGGTCTCTTGTATGTGATGCTTTGCTTTACTCTTGCTACTTTCTGAATCCTCTCTTTATCTCTGATATTTGTCATTCTGAATAGTAAGTGTCTTGGGGTAGGTCTATTTGGTTTTATTCTCTTTGGCATTTGTTGTTCTTCTTGGATATTGATATTTATGCCTTTCATAGGGTTGGTAGGTTTTCGGTCATTATTTCCTCAAATATTCTTTCTGCCCCCTTTCCATTCTTTTCTCCTTCTGGGACAATGATAATGCATATGTTTGTATATTTCATGTTGTCATTCGATTCCCTGAGACCGTTCCACTTTTTCCATTCTCTCCTCTTTCTGTTCTCCTGTCTTTTCCAGTTCAGATGTTTTATCTTCTAAATCACTAATTCTGTCTTTGAGCAATTCAAATCTGCTCTTATGTGCCTCTAATGTATTTTTAATCTCTTCCGTTGTATATTTCATTCACATAAGCTCTTTTACTTTTCTTTGCAGGCTTCCAAATTATTCTTTATGCTCACCTGGTGTCTTCTTAGTATCTTTTATCTCTTTAGTCATATTTGCTCTCAATTCTTTAAATTGATTTAGGAAATTGGTGTGATTATCATTGATTAATTGTCTTAAATCCTGTATCTCTTCAGAATATTTGGTTTGTTCCTTTGGCTGAGCCATCTCTTCCTGTTTCTTAGTATGGCTTGTAAGTTTTTGCTGATGCCTAGGCATCTGAATATGTTGGTGAAATTACTCTGATGGCCAATTTCTCTCTCTTGCCTATTTATTTTTTACAGCTCTTCTTTGATATTTGGTTCAACCTATTCAAATTCTTTAAAATTACCCAGCTTAAATGATCAAAATTGGGTCAGGGACTCCTGATGGGGAAGTTGGCATTGGAATAGATTTTCTCCCAGGAGTTCGAGATAAGAGAGATCTAAATCCAATTTTTCTCTATGCAATTTCCAGACTGGCCAGCAGATGGCGATTGTAGGTGCACCATGCCACTGAGATATTTCTTTCAATCTCTGCTTTCTTGTGTTTTGGTCTGACCTAAGCCGAGATTCAAAGCAGGTTCTGCTGGCCGAATTCACTGAAGAGAAGCCCCTGACTCCCGCTCCCTTTTCCATTGTAACAGCTGGCAAGGAGGAAGATGTCTGTTCCCCTCTCACTCTGATGCAGTGAACCAGGTTTTTTTTCCAAGTTTAATATATTGGGGTTGGAGCTGTAAGCCCTTCCTGTCCACCACAGAGGTTTGGTAACTCACATTTATAGTTTTGGGTTCTTTTTCTCTCTTTCCCTTACCCTCCTGGGAGTTGTGTAGCACTGTCCTTGTCTGTTGACTGCCAAAGCAGGTCCCTCAGTCAGCTTTTGGCCCTTTCTCCATTTTTTTTTTTTTTTTTTTTTTTTTTTTATGAGAGCATTGAGTCCTGCCTGCCTATTCCAATACCAACTTCCCAGAACTCTCTATATTTCTGTTTTGACTTCCTTAACAGATAGTTTTGTCTCATAGCACAAAAAGGCTGTTGGTGCACCCAGCACCACATTTATATTCCAGGCAACAGGAAAGAGTAAGTGAAGAAGGACTAATGGGCTCTTCCAGCACTCTCTTTGCCAACAGTAATCTCTCCCAACAATCTCTTTATATGTCATTGCTCATAACTTGGTCTGTACATGTGAGAAATTGCCATCCTGAAAAATTTTGATTTCATAATATTAAAGTAGAATAAATATTGGCTTGATAGCTATCTGTCTCTGCTCCAATAAGAAAAACTGTTATTTTCTATGAAGTTCATAATGTTTAAGGGCACATATTCAAGTGCCAGACTATTTTGGTTCAAAGATTGGCTCTGTTACTATCAAACCAGTTTCTTAACCTCTCTGTATCTTAGTTTCATCCGTCTGTAAAACTGGGATAATAATAATATCTTCTTCACAGTATAGTTTAGAAAATTAGCGCACACATGCACACACACAGAGAAAGCACTTAAAACAATTCTGTACACACAGCAAATGATATATAAGTAGTTGCTATTATTATTACTATTAATTTATTTTCTAACATTTAATTCCTCCCTTCATGTCAAAAATATGTAGAGGATTGTCAGATCTTCTTTTAGTTTGAATAACAATAATCCCTGACTAAGATGGTCTAATTCAGGAGCTATAAACTCTATAAACATTTAGGGTAGAGAGATCTGGGTAGAAAGCCAACTTCTTCTATATCACGTCATCTGTATTTGGTTTAGTTGGAAGGGAATTTCCAGAAAATTTGAAGTGCACCAGCATGTGTTTAGCTTTGGTCAAGACTCCTTCAATTGTAATGAAACAAAACCCAAGTCAAACTGACTTATGCCATTTTGCTAATTTTTTTCTCATTAATAATAAGCATGCATAAATATCCACCAGAATCTAAACCACCAACTTCTGCTTAGATTTATATGCCATCTCAGAGTCCCATAATTGAGTCTTATAGGTGACACATGTGTCATGTGCTCATCCTTGATGCAATTATCCTGGCCAGGCAAATACTTAACAACTAGCAAGGCTTGGGTCACAGACCCACTCCTTGAGACAGTGGGTATTTTCAAATCTATCCTGAAAGTGTAGAAGGGGTAGTTCCTTAAAAGAAAGGAAAACTTGAGAATGTTATTAGGAGGAGGAAACTCTTCACCCATTCTCACTCTCTGTTGCTTTTCTACCTCTTTTCTATCTCCATTATCTTTTCAATGATAGCCTTGATTTTTTCTTTCTTGAGAAAATTGAAGCAATTAGAATGGAACCACCCTAGAATCCCACCACATCATCAACCGATGATTTTACACCCACATAAACTGACTAACCATATTTCTATATAACAGCAACGGTTCTACCTGTGCACTAGAACACATCTCTTCTCACCTGCTCAAGGACATCATTCCAGCAATTCTCCTCCCTCTCTATAACATCTGTCTCTGTAATCTGTACTAGATCATCCCCAGCAGCAATACAAATATATTGTTATCTATCCAGTCCCCATAATAAACCCCATGAATACTAACCACCCACTTACCACAGCATTTCTTTCCTCTCCTTCTAAGCAGATTTCTTTGAAAGAGTTTACTATATTCACTGTCTCCAATTTTTCTCCTCCCGTGATTTCTCAAATTCACCCTAATCAGGCTTTTATTTCCACCAGTCCACCAAAACTGCTTCCACCAATGTCTCAATATCCTCCATATTTATTGCTAAATCCAATAGCCAATTATCAGATAAATTTACTTAACCTATCAGCAACTTTTGACCGAGTAGATCCCTTCTGCTAAATGGGAAGAAGTTTTCTGGAAATAATTTCTGCTTTTGGTTTCCATCATTTTCACAATTTCTTGATTCACCTGTCACATACTATTCATTGTTAGTTCCTTGGCTGGTCCCTTCTTTTTTTCTGATCTCTTCAATGATGGAGTGCTCCAGGACTCAATATTTATTCATTTTCACCTCTATCTAGGCACTCTAATTTGGTGATCTCAGCCTTTATCATGATTTCCTATCATTTATATGTGAAAATGATCAAATGTATATGAAAATGATCAAATGTATAGCTTCTATCCAGAACTCTTACCTGAATTCCAGACACATACATTCAAGTATCTTACTTACATCTTTACTTTTAGATGTCCAATAGATATCTCAAGTTCAACATGCACAAAACTGAACTTCTAGTCTTTCATTCTTCAATATTTATTCCATGTTCAGTCTTACTTTCTCAGTTGATCATCCATATCTAAAATCTTAGCATCATCTTTATCTGTTTCCTTTCTCATACACTACAGATCTAATTTATTGAGAAATATTTTTTAAATATCCAATATTTGACCCTAGTAGACTTTTAACTGTCTCTTACTTCAACCCTTGTGGAAGTCTGTTCTTGACACAGCAGCCAGAGTGATATTTTTAAAACAGTAAGTCAGAGCATGTCACATTTTTAATTCAAACCATTCATGGAATCATCAGGAAAAAAGCCAGAGATCTTTCAGAAATTGGTAAGTCTTTATGCAGTATGAACTCCCTTCTCCTGCAAGTTCAACTGCTATTACCTTTTCTCTTCTTCACCCTTCCCTTCAATCCACACTGGCTCTTTTTCTCCCCATGACTATGCCAGGCATAGATCTACCAGATTTGGCTGTTTCCTCTGCCTGGACCTTTCTTTCCTCAGATCTCTTAGGGCTTTTCTCAGTTGTCATCTTCTGAAAGAGGTCTGCATGGCAACCTCACTTAAAATTGTGAACCCCTTCTCCAACCCTGAATCTTCTGCTACCCCTTTTATGTTTTTACCATAGTTCATATCTTCTTCTAACATTATATATAAAAATTTATTTTGTTTAATTGCTGTCCTCCCACAAAAGTTAAATTCTAGGAGAGTAGATACTTTTATCTCTTATTTTTCCACTGATGCCAAGGGCCTAGAAGAATGTTTGGCACATCCTGGATCCTCAATAAATATTTTGATAAAATGAATTGATACATGTTGGGTAAGAAAAAGGAAATTCCCACTTCATCATCAAGAGAAAATGTATTGTTTTTTTTTCTAGATCACAGTATACTATAAAACAAGAGTTATTCAACTATATACTCTTAGAATTAATGAGTGGTTTCATTAAAGGGGTTAGAACCAATAAGCATGCAAGATCCATAGGTTTTCTGCATATTAACAAAATGAGTTGAATAATTTAAAGAGGAAAACAGATTCCACTTTTCATAACAGTAGCAAGCAGTAACTCCTTAGTCCAAATAATGTGTCTGTTAGACTTTACTGTGAGATTAATGTCGAATGTATGAAGACTTGAATACATGTGTAGAGACTTAATTCTGAATGAAAATTTTCTGTAATGTAGTCATATAACTTTTTTAATATGGAAAAATATTTAGTTGCAATAAAAGAAGGAAAAGTAGAAAAAGGAAGAGAGATGAAGAGGAATTTTCTTTTACAGATTTTATGGTATAAAGTTTCAGTACTTAACTCTGATACAGGCATATGACGATAGTTAAATAAATAGAAAATGATTTTAGGTAGATCTATAGGTATCTAGATCAATAGATAGCTAGATAAATAAGTAGAAATAAATAAATAAATAAATAAATAAATACACATGTTCTTGAATTCAACAGGAATTAGGTTGACAACACCAAATCCACATAGACTGAAAGGGCACAGGAATGAATACTGGGCCAATCAATAAAGAAATAAAAATTAGCTAGTATACATTCTAAAACTAAATATTGAATATCTGATTATTATATAATCATATTGTTAGCAATATTTTTGCTTCTTTAATTATCAATATACCTTTTCCAATTTACTATTGACCTTTCTACCTCCCCTCCCCCATTCACACCATCCCTATATTCCTATTTCCCTCATCATTGTCTAATTCTCCATAATTGTCAATTAAAATTCACTGCTAGTCTGGGGCAGTCTTTCTTCCTTCCCAACATGTTCAACATGTTATTTACTGTTAGGAATATCTTGTTTACAGTGGAATTAGTAAGTGAAAAAATATTTCTTCATTTAGTTCTGGAAAGCTATACAGAAAATGGGTCTGCATGTCTGTTATTTGAAACACAGCCAGGCATTTTAGGTGATAAGAAAATTGGTAGAGAAAGAAAAGAGTACAGTCAATTTCTATTTTTGGGATACCTGTTTTCTATTGGGCAGAAAGTTCCTTGGTAATGAGGTTATGGTAGTTTAATAAAGAGATTATCATGATCTGAAGTAATGAATATAGAGCTAAGTTTTCCTTTAACAATAAAACACCTAACACTAGTGAGCACTTACTATGTGGTGGAAAGAGTATTGCACCAGAAATGAACAGAGTTTCTTTGAAGTCCCAACTCCTCTTCTAGTTCGAGCAAGTTGTACAAACTCTCTAAGCTCTTGTTTTCTCCACTATTAATGGGTATAAAATCCATGCAACCTACCTCATGGAAATGCTATAAAGATCCAGAGACAATACAAGGAAAGTGTTTCTTAAATCTTATTTTAAAGTAAATCTATATTTTTACACTTTTATTTATTCAACAAACAGCAAGTTTGAGTGTTTGCTGAGAACTGAGGGTAATGTAATATGTTCTAGAAACCCAAGTGTTTCTGTGTGCATGTGAATGTATGTGTTTATGTGTGTGTTTCTTTTTTGAATTCAAATTCCTTTGATCTGAGCTCAGAATCCGAGTTCTACAAAGTTTCAATTACTTCCCATATTCATATACAAACCCATTCCTACATTTACTTTTTCTGACTAGCTCCTGTAGAACTTAGAGTTACATAGGACATGAAGGAATATATGTGTGTGGTATGTGTGTGTATGTGTGTATTTGTATATATGTATATGTTAATTAGTTCCTATTGTTTAGAAAAGGAATGAATAAAAATTCAAAAAAAGTTGGCAAAACAGGGGCTCATATTCCTGTATGGCAACCCTAAGCTGGAATTCACTAGCAGCAGTCCCCTTTAGACATGGAGTCTATAGTTCGTCATAGTCCTTACCACTCACTGTTGCCCACTTAACCTATTTATATTATCTGTGTACACCCTGTGCAAATGTGAATTTGCAGCCTGTGGATCATGGCATGCAGTGATAGGATAGGGCATTCCATAAGAATTGCAATACAAATAAATGCAAAGAGAAAATCAGGAAGCCACCTGGGTGCAGCTTCAGCCTGTCCAGGTTAAGAGTTAAGGCAGCCTGTAAGGGAGAGAAAGATGGTTTGAACTGGAGAGTAGTGAGAGGGTACAGTAGAATCTCAGATTGGAAGCAGGTTATGAAATCAATGAACAGAAAGCCTGTGCAGGATAGAAAGAGTCTCTGAGAAACTCATTTCAAATCCCTGACTTCCACAAGGCATGGGCTGCAGAGTGCAAACAGGCGGCACACCTGGCATCCCAGAATTGACTTCGGCACAGCGTGGCTCATGCTAATCGACAAGCTGCCAGTCCACCAGCTACCCTCCTCCCCGTGGTCAGAGACTCATCCCTGTCAGCCCACTGCCAATTAAAAAAGTGAGTGAAGCAAAATACATTAATAAGCCATGCAAGTAAAATTAGAAAGCCTTTCTAGGTTTAGTCTAGAGGCAGGTTTAGAAGTTTCAGGAATATAAAGTGGCTTCATTAGCTTCATTGATGTGATTTAATGGTCCATTATTTCCTAATAATAAGGCATGGGGAGAATTAAAAGCATATACCATCTTTGTGTAAGTGAATATTTATTTTTAGTTTTTGACAGGGACATACAAATACCACTTTAATACAGTAGTGATCACTTACTGCAAACGTCTCTTATTTTCCTACACTGAAATCTTATAATAGTGATACAAATAAATAAAACTAATGTTTATTGAGCACCTTCTGTGTGTCATATACCATGTTAAGCACATCAAATTTACTCATTATTTAATCCTGGGGAAAAATATCCCCAGTTAAGAAAGTGTCATTATCTCCTTTTTTTTTTTTTTTTTAATAAGTAAAAAAGTCTTGAGAGCCATTAGGAGGTTTCTTCATTATCATTCAGCGGTCAGTACCAAAGATAGAATCTCACATTAGATCTCTAATGCTTTCTCTCTTTCTAGTACAGCATTTTGCCAACAGACTATATTTTTACTTTCTTTTTCTTCCTTTTAGAGTCCGAAGTCAGAAATATCCTGGGTGATGGCTTTATACATAAGTAATTTATGTTTGAGGGCCAAGCTTACAAATTTAGATGAGAACTTGAGGTGAATCTTCTGACTCAAACTCTCCTAGTTAGTTGTTAGCTTTAAGTAGTGTCTGTATCTATTTTTTTGGATTTCCTTATACTATGCCAGAAATTGATACTACCAGATTATGGTACAAAAATCGATTGATACATTACATGGCTTTTCAAGGTTTAGACCTGCCTAGGTGTCATATTTTGCATTTTTAAGCAAAATTAACCTAGCTAAACCTAGGTAGTTAAAAGTATAGATACTTATAATAGGATCACCTTAGTAATTAGAAACGTTTATTTATCTGGGGTGAAGCATTTGATTACATTCTGTAATCCTGTTTCTCCATCATATAATTTATCTTGGAACTCATCTGTGAAAGCTTGATTACTTTATGGAGTAAATGAAGGAATTTTTTTTTTTTTTTAAGACTTTATTTATTTATTTATTTATCGCCCCCTGCTGCTTGTGCTCGCTGTGTCCATTTGCTGTGTGTTTTTCTGTGTCTGCTTGTCTCCCTTTGTTGGGTCGTCCTGCTGCGTCAGCTTACCGCGCCACGCGGGCTGGCTTGCCTTCACCAGGAGGCCCCGGGAAGCGAACCCGGGGCCTCCCATATGGTAAACGGGAGCCCTATCGATTGAGCCACATCCGCTTCCCAAATGAAGGAAATTTTAAGTATTTCAGGAGACAGGTTTTTGTTGTATTGTTTGTGTTTTTATTTTTGTAAATATAGTTTTAATTTTCTTCACTTGAGCTGTGAAATAACAAAGTGGATGGTAATGGCTTTTACACTCTTGAGTATTTTACAGTTTATAGAGATTCGGGTCATTAAATATTTAGTTTCACCCAGCAAAACTTCTAGTGTATATTTATTCTTAGTTTTTTAATTCTCAAAAATAATGAAAATTATTTATTTTCACACATGTACTAATGTACTAATCTTTCAAGAAAATGATTTCCAGTCGGATGACTTTTATATGATAAAAAATTCTCTGGTAATACTTTATTCATCACAAATAACATAATATGTTCCCAGTTAAATCACCTCAGGGGCCTATTCGAAATCACCAAAACTATTAACATTTGAACACTCACCCTGAATTTATGGCAATGGAGTTACAAGTTTGAAATAGCAAAAGGGCTTGTTAACAATAGGGAGTTTATACAAGAGAGTGTTTTCTATTGTCCTCGGTTCTTTTATTGTCTTCTTGTTAAAAACTGAATATATTTTTTTTAATTTTAAATGCATGGAATCAGAATCTCAATATGACATTTATCAGTCACAGCACCTAGGGCAATGGTGCAGAAGCATGCAGCAATACCATGGTTCAGAGTGATATCCCTAAGCGATCCAATGTCATTTCTTGACCCAACCTTAACTTATTACAGAATCTCCAGCTCTCTTCTGATTTCGTTTGAGATTAGATGTGAAACATGATGCACTTTATCTCTCAAATGTAGCAAATTATGATTTGATGGGTAATTCTTGCTAGAGAATAGTCTTAGATCATAAAGTTACCACTGAGTCCATTTGATGTTATCAGGCTATCAGATTATGCCCAATTAGGCAGCTGAATCATATTCATTTAGAAATATAGAAATAGAGTAGTTCAGTCATGAATACTGTGTATTTAACAGGAACAGAAATATGTGAATCTATTCTGAAAAGCTGCTGAGCATTCTTGGAATAATGGACGAATGGAAGAGAATACAGTCCAAAGCTTTACTTTCTTTTTCCTTGTGAGCCACATTAATTTTTTTCTCAAGATAGAAAATAAATAACTAAAATAAAATAGGCAACCATTTAAGCAGTGCACTTCCAAAGTGTACTGTGATTTTTCTTAAACCACCACTAGATGGGACTCTTGCATCCTTGGTTTAGAGGCATAGCTTCTTTATCCACACTTTATCTGGGGGGCATCAAAAGCAATCAGAAATAGCAGGGAAGCTATGGTCCTTTTTAGTTGCCAGGTTCTGCATAAGAAATATGCATACATTATTTAATGCTCAGGACCCTATGAGATGTATATTATAATTCCCATTTTAGAGATAAAGTCAATGAGGTTCAGAGAAAAAGGAAAAAAAGAAAGAAAGGGGACATTTAGCATTTTTTAGCAATTCTTTATACCCAGCATATGTGCTCATACTTTATCATCCCAACAACTCCCCAAAATGCCACTTACATTTGCAAATGGGGGGAGGGGCTGAAGCTCAGCAAAGTCTCCGAACTGCTATGGGAGAGGCAAAATCCAAACCTTGGCCTGACTTTAGTTCCCATATTCTCTGTGCATAGCCACTTCTCAAGCAATTTAAACACTTTAATGAACAATATAACTTTAAAGTTTGTAAAGACCTCAGAGGCTGCAGTAGTAAAATGCGAGGGTTAGAGTAAATGATTTTTTTTTCACATAGTAAATTTTTAAAAATTATATATCTTTTAATTTTTTAAAAGATACTTAGATTATACAAATGTCACATGAAAATATAGGGGATTCCCATATGCCCTGCTCACCATACCTCCTACATTTTCCCACGTTAACAACATCCTTCATTAGTGAAGTAAATGCATTGCAATTGATGAACACATTTTGGAGCATTAGCACTAAATGTGGATTAAGGTTTACATTGTAGTTTACACTCTCTCCCACCCAATTCTGTAGATTAAATGATTTTGAACAGTATATTATATGGGCATACAATTGAGTTTGAAAGAAAATCACACTTACAGATTAATCAGTATTAATTAGCAGTGAAAGTGTGGACTCTGGAGAGAGACTGCCTGAGTTTGTATCCCACATCTACTACTTGCTAATAGTATGATCATCATTAAGGTGTTAAAGGTTTCTTTGCTCTAATTTCTTATCTCTAAAATGGGGATAATAATATTAATACCTTCCTTACAAAGCTGTTGTAAGGATTAAATGAGTTAATACATGAAAAGTTCTCTTAGAACAGAACTGGCATATACTGAGTATTCTTATGTGAAAGTTTTTTTATTTTTTTATTTGGACTAATGTTATAATATGGGCTCTAGATACAAAAGCTATCAATTAATACTATTTTCATATTTATACTACGTTGTGATTAAACCTCTGTTTCATTCTAAACTTATTAGATTCATAAATTGGGTATTCCTTTTTATAAAATGTGTACCTATTGTCTACCCATGTTACTGTTTACAACTTTTGAATCCTTTTCTTTGATGAATCAACAGACAATGAGTATTTACTGTTGCCAGAGTTTGGGTTTTGTGGCACTTTTTTAAAAGATGAAGTAAGCCACAAGCTCCTTCCATACTACCTTCTCATCATATGAAGGGATTAGACAGATATGTGAAAAATGAATGAAATGAAGGATCACAAATACTGCAAGAGAAATATCCAAAATAAGCTAGGGTCAAAAAACAAAGGGATGGGGGCATTGGAATTATTCTGCATGATATTGCAATGACAGACACAGGCCATTATACATTTTGTCAAAACCTATAAAATTGTACAGGGCAAAGTGTAAACCATAATGTTAACTATAGACCTTGGTTAGTAGCAATGCTTCAATACTTGTTCATCAATTGTAACAAATGTACCACACTAATGTAAGATGCTATTAATAGGGGAAAATGTGAAAGGGGGAGGGGTTGGGGTATATGGGAATCCCCTCTATTTTCAATGTAACTTTTCTGTAATCTAAAACTTATTTTAAATAAAGTTAAAAAAAACTAAGGGAAGCAATTTTATCTGAGGAAATAAGAGAAGTCCACTGAGAAGAATTAAGACAAACCTTGCAAGTTAGTGTAATGGAAAGGCCATATTCTAAGAAAAGAGTACACAATTATCAAAAGCAACATGGAACATATAGAGAACAGCTAAATCTTGGCCAGTATAGTACAGGCATGGGGTTAATTTGTTTGTAAGGCTGGTTGGATAGACAGAAGCCAGGTCATAGACAGCCTCATATCCCATGCTAAGGATATGGAGACAATCTCAAGGGTATTTTAGCAAGGAAGTAAAATGGGCACATTTGAGTTTTTGGAAAAGATTATTTGGGGAAGACTATTTGGTGAATATTGAAGAAAATTGGAAGGGTATGAGAGTGGCAACAGGGTGACAAGTTAAGAGATAATTGATATATCTTAGAGGTAAGAAATGAGCACTTGAAATAGGGCAATGCATGTCAATAAAGGGAAGTTATAGATTTGAGATATACAATGGAGGCAGCAGAAACTACAGGATGCAGTGTATTTAAGAGAGAAAGAAATGTAAGCATTGCAGAATACTCCTAGATTTCTAATTGAGAAAGTGGGTAAATAGAATGTTGTTCCCTGTAATAGAAAATTATTGAAGACATAATAAGTTTTGGTTTAGGATATAGATTCAATTGTGAATGCTTAAAATTTGAGATTTCTATGGGGATCCTGTCTCTTGGATTACCACAAAATGTTTCTCTGGTCTCCTTGTCTCTCTTCTTACCATCCTTCTGCCCATTCTGCAAGAAGTGGCAAGAGTGATCTTTCTAAA
>JAQZBX010018648.1:0-34423 GCA_029593785.1 Cabassous unicinctus | reverse complement strand
GTGGGAGATTCAGTTTTCCAGAGTTATCAAAATACTACTCAGAATGTTCAGATCTCACAAAAAATTATAAAACATAAATATCACAAGGAATAGTGGTCCAGTCACAGGAGAAAAATTTTTGACAGAAAATATCCCAAAAGAAGTACAGTTATTGAATTACTAATCAAATATATTACATCAAGTCCTTAAATAAGAAAAATAACCTTAAGTAAAGACTGGAGAAAACAAATATATCAGGAAAAAAATGATATATGAGCAAAAGGGGAATCACAATAAATAAATAAAAATATCAAGAGAAGTAAACTAAAATTCCTGAGCTAAAAAATACAAGAGCTGAAATAAAAATTCAATAAAGGCTTTCAACAGAACATTTGAGCAGGAAGAAGAATGTTTCAGTGACGTTGAAGATAATATAGTTGACCATATCCTGTCTGAGGAGCAGAATGTATAATAATGAATAAAAATTAACAGAAACTGAGCGACTTGTGGGATACCATTAAGAATAACAACATATGTTTTCTAGCAGTCCCAGAAGAGGAGAGTGAGAAAGGGCACAAATATAGTTTTGAAGAAATAATGGCTGAAAATGTAACAAATCCAATGAAAACTGCAAATATACACATTCAAGATGCTCAGTCAAACCCAAATACGATGAACTCAAACAGATCTAAGCTGAAACACATTCTAACCAAACTTTCCAAACCCAAAGACAAAGTTAATATCCTAAAAGCAGCAAGAAAGAAGTGTCTTGATATATACAAGTGATCCTAAATTAATAAACATCCAAATTCACACCAGAAACCATACAGCCTAAAAGGTAGAAAAATGATTTATTAAAGTAATCATTTAAAAAAATACTGTCAATGAAAAATTCTATATCTGGTTAAACTGTCCTTCAATGTGAGAGAGATTACAAATTTCTAAGATATGCAAAAGCTTTCATATTCACTCTTACTAATCCTGCCTTGCAAGAAAGCCTGAAGCAGAAAGGGTGGTGCTCAGTAGTTGAGAGTATGCCTTGCATGTATATGAGAGCCCATGTTTAACCCCGGTACCTCAAAAAAAAAAAAAAAAAAAAGTAACCCTGAAGAGTCAATTTGAAAAGAAATGCCACTAAGCAGTAACTTACAGCTATATGAACCAATAACGTTTTCCAGTAAAATAAATACATGGGTAAACATTATAAACATTATAAAAACATTATTATGGTATTCTGATTTTTAACATTATTTTTAAATTTCTATATTATTTAAAATCAAGAAATGTAAATGTAATTGGGGACAAAAGCAATATGAATTGGGGGACAGGGGACTATAGAAGCATAATTTGCAAAAAAATATGTAACTCTATGCACAAAAGGAAATGAAAAGATAGTCACAAAACTTGATAATAATGGAGGAAATGAGGGCTAAAAAGGTATAAAACATTCCAACAATAGCTAGAAGAATGGAAGACTTCAGACTTTACTAACAGTAACTAATTTAAATATAAAGGGGTTAAACACAAGAATCCAAATTGAGGGATTGGTAGAATGGATAGAAAATCATGATCTAATTATTTGCTGTTTACAAGAGACCTGCCTTAAATTCAAAGACAAAAATAGATTGAAAGTGAAAATGCATGGGAAAAAATAATCCATGAAAATAATAACCGGAAGAGAATTGGTGGCTCTACTAACATCACATATAATAGACCTCACATGAAAAACTGTCAAAAGAGAAAAGAAACTCATTATATCACAATAAAAGGGTAAATAAAGGAGAAGATATAACAATTATAAACATATATTCATGGATGAAGAGGGCCCCAACTATATCAGGCAATTATTGACAGAATTGATGAAAAAAATAGTTCTACAATAATTGTGGGAAGCGTTAATACCTGATTTTTAATAATGGAAAAATAATCTAGACAGAAGGTCACTAAAGAAATAAAAGACTTGACCCATAGTATACAAGAACTAGAACTAACAGCTAAATATATATATATCCATTATATATACATACATATCAGTTATATGACCAACAACTGCAAAGTACACACTATACTCAAGAAAATATGGATCATCAATAGTATAGACCCATATATATTAGTCACAAAATAAGTCTCAATACATATTATTTATTTATTTATTTTTAAAAAAGATTTATTTATTTATTTATTTATCCCCTCCTTGCGGCTTGTGTTTTACTGTGTCCATTCGCTGTGTGTTTCTTCCGTGTCTGCTTATCTCCCCCTTGCTGTGAGGTCCTGCTGCATCAGCCCACCGTGCCACACAGGCAGGCCTGGTCTTACAAGGAGGCCCCGGGAAGCAAACCCCAGGCCTCCCGCATGGTAAACAGGGGCTCTATTGATTGAGCCACACCCGCTTCCTGCTGTGAGGTCTTGCTGTATCAGCCTACCACGCTGCATGGGCCTGCTGGCCTGCCCTCACAAGGAAGCCCTGGGAAGCGAATCCGGGGCCTCCCATATTGTAAATGGGAGCTCTATCCATTGAGCCACACCCACTTCCCTCTCAATACATTTTAAACATTGAAATCTTACAAAATATTTTTCTGTCCAAAATGGAATGAGGCTGTAAATCAATTACATTAGAAAAACTGGGAAAACTCACAAATTGGTGGAAATTAATCATATTTAAATAGCCAATGGGTTAATGAAGAAATCAAGAGAGAAATTAGAAAATTCAAAGAGATGAATGAAAAAAAAACCATACCGAAATTATGAGATACAGTGAAGGCCGTGTTCAGGGGGTAATTTACAGCTTTAAATTACTATTAAAAAAAAAAAAGAAACTCCTCAAATCAAACCTAACTTTATATCATAAAGAACTAGAAAAAAGAAGATCAAACCAAACCATAAGGTAAGAGAAGGACAGAAATATTTAAGATTTGAGTGGGATAAATAGAATATAGGGAGAAAAACAACAGAAAAAATAAATGCAACCAAAATTTATTTCCTTGATTGGATCAACATTGGCACAACTTTAGCTAGACTAACCAATTTAAAAGGGGAATGAATATAACTAAAATCAAATATTAAAGTGGACACATTCTACTCACCTTGCAGAAATAATACAAAAATTAAAAGAGGTTATACCAACAAATTGCATAATCTAGATGAAGTGGAAAAATTCCTGGAAACCCTAATTAGGTAAACTGATTCAAGAACAGGCAAAATCTCAACTGACCGATAACAAGTAAAGTTTTTGAATTAATAATCAAAAAACCTCTCTCCCAAAAAATATATATAAATACTTATCAAACTTCCTCAATAAACTGAAATTACACTTCCTAACTCATTTCATGGAGCTAGAATTACTATTTACTTTCAAAGAAATACAATAAGTAAAGGAAATTTAAGAACCATTAGCCTGAAGAAGAGAGTTGCTAAATTCTTCAAGGAAATACTAACACACAAATTCAATAGCACATTAAAAGGAATATTAGCCACAACCATATATGCAAGTGTGATTCAACATAATAGACAAATTGACGTAATATATTAATGGACTTATTGAAAGAAAAAATTAATAACCAAAACCAAATCATCTCAATAGAAAAATACATTTGACAAATTTCAACACCTTTTCTTGATAAAAACACTCAGGAAACTAGGTATAGAAGTTTATGTCCTCAATATAATAAAGGATCATTATGACAAATCCACAGCTGACATTATGTTTAATTTTGAAAGACTGAAATATTCTTCCTTAGATTAGGAACAAAGTAAAGATTTCCATTTTCACCAGTGCTATCCAACATTGTACTGGCAAATTGAATAAAGAATTTAGGAAAGAAAAACAAAGAAAGAAATAGATCAAATTTAAAAAGGAATAAGTAAAACATCTCATATATAAAAAAAATCTTATCAAATAAAATAGACAGGGAACCTACTGAAACTAATAAGTGAATTCAGCAAATTTTTAGGGCAAGTAAACAAAACATGAAAAAATTACGTGTTTCTATACAACAGCAATGAACAATCTGAAACGGAAATTAATTTGATTAATCCTTTTCCAACAGAATCCAAATCAATAAAATATATGCAAATAACTTTATCCAAGGAGATGAGACACTAGTATACTCAAAAATACAAAACACTAATGAAATAAATTAAATAAGACATAAACTGAAAAAGATCCTGTGTTCTTTGAATGGAAAATTTCATGTTGCAAAGATAACAATATTTTCTGTAGTGATCTGTCACTACAATACCTACCAATATTCCCATAGCCATTTTGCAAAAATTGAACAGCCAACCTGCAAATTTAAATGTATTTGCTAGAGATCTTGAATAGCCAAAACAATTTTGAAAAAGAAAATCAAATTTTAAAGATGCACACCGCCAATTTCAAACTGTACTATAAAACTTCAGTAAACAAAACTGTCATTTACTGACATCAGGATAAATATGGAGATCAATGGATTGGAATTGAGAGTGCAGAAATAAACCACATTTATGCCTAGCTTATTTCTGACATGGTTATCTCCTATAGGTAATGGGGAAAGAATAGTCTCTTCAAAATGTTCTTGGGTAGAGTAGATTTAACATTCAGTGAATGTATACCATATACAAAAATTAACTCATTTGTGCCAATGACTTAATTATAAAAGTTAAGACCATAAACTATTACAGTAAAATATATGAACACTTATTCATGTCCATGGATATGGCAATGGGTTATGGATATGACACAAAAAGCACAAGCAACTAAAGCTGAATAGAAATTTTGACACCATCATTTAAAAAAATTCATGAACAGACATTATTAAGAAACTGTAAAAAAAAGGAAAGGGAGAAAATATTTGGTAAGGACTTTATGTAACCCAAATATAAAGAACTATAACTCACAAAACAATTCAAACAACCAACAAAAAATTGGCAAATGACTTGGACATATTTCCAAAGCAGGGATGCAAATGGTCACTTAGTACATTAAAAAAGGGGGAAAAAGATGCTCAATATCATAGCCAATAGGGAATGCAAGTTAAGAACAAGTTGTGGCACAACATCATACCCAAAAAGATTGCTATTACTAAAAATTAAATATAATGAGACAAGGAGGATTTCTGATTTCATAGATTCTACTTAACTCTATTTAACAACTTTCCCTGATAACTTTTGTAGCTCTGTTGATACTTTGTATGTGTATGTGGAAACTATTATTTTTGAGCCTTCATATCTGTTTTGTGAAGGAAGAGTCAGAAACCCAAGATGCTAACTAAAATAGAGCTTTATTTAGATAAATGGATAAGACTTGTAAGAATTTAGATAGTAATAACAATGTAACAAAGAGAAATGTGTTAATTAGATAACATAAAGGAAAAGTGAAAGTATGTTTACAATAACTCACCAAAGACTAGCAATTTATTTGACAATTGATATGCAGATGATCTAACATTATTAAACAGTCAAATAATCACAATTATTGATTACTCACAATATAATGCAATAAACCAATTAGTCAAAGGAAAGAGAGAGAGTATATTTACAAACACTCACCAAACTTGGGGAAATCTCTACATCTGGTCTTTTACAAGGCTAGGAAGTCCCATTCAACAGCTGACCAGAGTTTTCATTGGAAACAACACCTAGGTAGAGCATACTATCAACAGACCCTCACAGGGTACAATACAACACCAGGCCCTGGGGAAAATACAACACCAGGTCCTGGGTAAAATACACCAGGCAGAGCGTCCTCTCCTGGGTTAGACTTCCATTGGCAGTTTTGGGACTGCCCCTTTTAAGGGATTTTGAATCTCAGAACTCTTGCCAATCCTGTAAATTGTGCATGGAAAGTTTTGACATAGCTATCTGTATGCCTGCAGGCATGGCCTTCAAGCACATCCTCCCACTGACTGGACCCCAAGAAAACATTCCTTGGTACCTGTGGGAAGAAGATTACAGTACCTGCACATCCTTTACTGGTGGTCCACAATTCTTAACCCATTCCATATTTACATATATATTTTTATAACAATATCCAAGATTTCTTGGAAATTTTAGTGTGTCCCACATTCTGATACTCTCTTGATTGCAAGCTATTAATAATAATTTTCAGAATAATGACAAATGGGTTACTTTCTCAGAAATATTTCTTGTGGTGTTATCTCATATTACAAGGGAAACATAAAATTATTGGTCACACCTCATATATGAGGGTCTCTTCAAAGCACATTTGGTAATATCCCACTCTCTGACACATCCTTTCTTATTTTTTAATACCTTTACATTTATTAAATACTTTAGATTACATAAACATTACATAAAAACTCTAGGGGATTCCCATATACCCCACTCTCTACCTTTCCTATACTTTCCCACATTAACAACATCCTTCTTTAGTGTAGTATATTTGTTAAAATAGATGAACACAAATTGGAGCATTGCCACTAATCATGGATTATAGTATACATTATACTTTACACTCTGTCCCTCACAATTATGTAACTTATAACAAAATATATAAAGGCCTGTATCCTTACTTACAACATCATTCAGGACAATTCCAATGTCCCAAAAATGCCCCCATATTACACTTGTTTTTTCCTCTCCCTCCCCTCAGAACCTCCAATGGAAGCTGCCTTCACATCAATAATGAAAGTACTTACAAAGCTAGAATAACAATAAGCCTAAAGTAGAATAACAGTAAGTCTACTCTAGTTCATCATTCACTCCCCAATCCTGAGGATTCTGGGATGGTGATGCCTACTCTGTCTCTAATTGAGAGGGGGCTTAGATCCTATGTAGCAGATGGATGGGACTATCTTGCTTGCAGTTACAGACAATCTATGTTCCTTGGGATGGGCATTGCCATCATCATCTCCTTGTTAGTTGTCCTGGGTGGGTCCAATGAACTGGAGATTAGGTTTTGCAACTCTGTTGAGATTCAGGGCCCAAATGACATATGAACAGCCCAAAGATTTGAGTCTCTTTGACATACATGTATCGAGTCTAGTACTAGCTATAGGTTCAAATAGAAGGGGCAGAAGAGTCATGTGTAGGGAAACCACAAATAAGTCCAACTCTGTCACACTAGGGCATGTAAATTCCAAAGCATGGCCCAATGGCAGTTTGCCAAACTCCTTTATTTAATTTACTTGCTTTACATTTAAATTCTATTCTAAAATGTATTCCATCTTTCTTTAAATTTATATCTACCAGTCAATTTTATTTGTTTTGTTAATGTTGTTAATTTTAAAAGGTATATGATTTTCCTTTGTCTTATTGTAAGTCCAAACTCTTAGAAAGCATAATTTTATTCAGGTGGCAATATTTTATGGATAAAATATAATAATATTAATGAATTGCATAATCAGACATAAATTAAAAATATATTGAATCCCATTAATCTGTTAAACTTTGGGATATACATCTATTTTGAAATTGGCTGCTATTTAGCACTAATACAAATTTAACTAATCTAAAGAGTATAGTCAATGAATCCTTACCAATGAGGAAGTAAAGGAAACCTAGTCTTTCTTTGGGAACAAATCACGTTTCCCAAGTTTCCTGAGAAGTGTGATCCATACATGTCCTTCCAAAAGGATAACTTTGTTTATAAAGATCCTAGAAGCAGAATTATTCATAACAGTGAGGGTAAATGGGACTCCTTGAATTTTACCCAGTGAAAGAGGAACAAGGTCAAGAATCTGGTAATTTTCTATAAATTGTGCAAAAGAATTATTTCTGTTACAGAGAGCAAACTTTTACCTCATGTTTAGGTATTGTTTTGCATTTTAATTCATGTGATTCTTTAGATTTGTTATGGAAAATTACCTGAAAGAGCTGTGATATATTTTAACATTGTTAACAGTTATTTCCAACTGATGTTATAAATAGTCTGAATCATTTTTATTCTGTTGCTTAATATAGGTGATTAGACCTTTTTTAAAAATGTTACTTGATGATATATATGAGATGCATAGACTGTACTCAAATGATTGAAAATATAAGGATATTAAACACTTAAAAATAGTACTATATAAGTGCTATGAATAAAATATTGCTTGAGCTAGATTGTAAAGAATACATAAAAATTTTAGAGGCAAAATTAAGTTGTCATGTTTTTCTTGAAAATCAATCCACATAAGAAAATATAATCCTTCAAATATCAATGGATAGTTCAAAATATGAGTGAATATTTACTGTGAAGAGAATCAGCAAAAAGAGTGGTGTTCAAAAAAATAGGTTGATACAGAGGCTACCTTACAGAGCTTGTCAAGGATGACTATTTCATAATGAACAATATAAAAATATAATCAATAGATGCATCCAGGCAGAGTTTTAAAATATATTTTGCAGAAATAAAAATGTGACAATAACTGATAGGTTCATGTGTCTTGATTTCATTTAAAATCATTTTTTTTAACTTCGATTCTCTGATCCTTTTTATGTTCACATTAATATATATCAGCTGAGAAAGGAAATAAAATGAGAGGGGAAACATGAATTTATTGACTTCAAAATACTCTTTTGACAAATTCCTTTTAGAATATATATATTCATACCAATGCTTGAATTTTATTTATGATCAATGTAGATTACATTAATTTTTGAGGCTTTTTTATCATCTTCTAAAATATTTTACTTTGATTACAGGGAGAAAGTGATATATTAGAAGACATGGACAACATCACCATTTGCATGGAATTCTTACTCATAGATTGTCTCCACCTCCCGGGAGCACCAAATCTTGCAAGATCTAATGTTCTTACTTATTTTTCTGGGATCCCTGACTGGGAATATTCTCACTGTTACTGTCATTGTAACTGACTCACATCTGCATACCCCAATGCACCTTTTTATGTGTAATTTATCTCTTATATATCTTTGTTCCATGACAGTTGCTCTTTCTAAAATGACCATGAATTCTCTGACAGGCAATAAATCAATTTCTCTCCTAACATGTGCATCTAAGATTTTCCTGTTTATCTGCTTTGTATCCACAGATTTTTCCTTCCTTGTGGTGATTTCCTATGATTGCTATGTTGCCATTTGCCACCCTCTGCACTATGGGCACACTATCACCCCACATCTGTGTACACAGGCAGCTGGTGGTTCATGGACATGTGGGTTTGTCTATTCTGCTATCCACATGGGTATCATGTTCAGGCTTCCCTTCACATTCACAAAGTATAATGTGATCCATCAATATTTCTGTGATATACATCAAATTTTGAGGATTTCATCTTCAGATGTTCATTTTTCTGATACTCTGGTCTTGGCTATCAGTTCTGTTATTTTCTTAGTATGTTTTTTTTTTTCTTTTTTTTTTCTTTTTTCTTTTATATATATATATTTTTTAAAGGTGCGTAGATTACCCAATTATTACTCAGAATTAAGTCATATATTGATATATTTTCAATGGTGCTTAAAATACCTTCTGTGGAAGCCTGTAAGAAAGCCTTATCCACCTGTACCCCACAGTTGGCAATACTTATTTTGTTTATAATTTCAGGGTTTATTGCTGTCTTTGGTCCCAATGCAAATGAAGCATCTCTTAGTAACGTTCTCACAGCTATTATCTAACCAACGGTACCCCCATTCATAAACCCCATTATCTATAGTCTGCAGAACTGAGAGTTAACACAGCTCTAGGAAGAATGTTCCACAGATATTTTGAGTTCCCAAGTAAGGTTTTCTTCAACAAAAATGCTGAAAACAATATGAATAAAGTTTAATTTATATTTGATATATAGCCTTAAAGTTGAATTTATCCATATAAAATATCTAGATATTTTATGTCTGTATGTCCTTTGCTGATTACAAATATGATAATGAGTTATACATTTCTGTGCCCTGGTATATCAGCTCAATACATTTGTGACATTCCTGCATTCTTCTGGTAAATATTTGGCACATGTGCAAAATGCACTTGAACTATTTAGGAGGATTTTGACCTAAAAGGAAGAATGACTTCATATGGAGAAGAGCATGTTTCTGTTTAAGAACCTTAACAAGTGCTCATACTTTTAAAGAGAATTTCAAGACATTGAATAATGTCACCCTCAAAGCAAATATTGTGCAGTTATTTTTTAGAGCTTTCTAGTATTTAATTTGTTTCATTTGCTTTCTCTCTTATAAAAGTTTCTTGTTTGGGCAATAAAAAGAATAGAACTGAGACACATCTTGGGTATGTGAAAAGATAAGGATGTAGAAACAAGACTCATGCTACAATTAGCATCCAAGAAGAGTTAATTCCATCTTTGAAACTTGTAAATGCATGGCTGTAAGCACAGAATGTCATTGGAAGTTTTTACTCTCTCCTTGTAGTTAGGGGTGAAAAGATGTATGCCATTTTTAATTCATTCAAGCTTTTTGCATGATGAAGAAAGGATCAGTACCTACAGAGTGGAGTGAAATTTAGAAATACATAGTGTCAGATTTTCCTGTAGAACACCAGTTATTTATTACACTGTAATAGGATTTTCACACAGAATAAGATATAACTACTTTTTTTCTCAAGTTAGAAACAATTATATTTTTCTCAGTCCAAAAACTGAGAGTATTCTGATGGCTAATATTATATGTTCACCTTTCTGCATCTCAGAATTGAATCCCATGAATGTTATGAATGCTGTGATTTGACTTTAGTATCCCTAACTCATAAAAAAGATGTAGCATGAAGGAAGTAATGGTAATATAACTTCATTTTTCATCCTTCCTCTGGTAAAATGGACATATTAGGCTTATTATGATGCAGACTCTATTATTCAATATAGAAGCACATAGTGCAGGAATATCATTTGCCTCATGAAATCTCAAATTAATAATCCTAGTAAAATATGAAATGTGTTTATCTTCCTCCAATATCTGAAATATATCTTGATTTTTTAATACTTCAGTAACTGATGGTCCATATCATGTTTCTTCTTCTTTTTTTAAAAATTTCTTCCAGCTTTGGTTACCAGCATTGTTCTGCCCTGGGTAAAGAAAACACTGCTAAATATTATATAAAAGTATCACTTTTAAAATTGTCATGAGTTACACTGGTTAAATCTAAGAAACTTTAAAAATTGTCCTTAAGCAGTTATTTTCCATTTCTTCCCTACATTAATGTGTCACAGTCTTGATTTCTAATTTAGTTGATCTTTATGTCTCAGGTTAGAAATATCACTTGATTCATCCTGCTAGATAATAGGAAGTTCAGATTTTTATATGTCATAGCAGGAAACAAGTAATCCCCTTGTGAAATAATGGATTGGTAAAATGCAGTGTTGGATGTCAGTTCTGGTCCTACAGTCATTTGTTGCCCCATGGTTTATGCAAGGTTTCAAGCAAGTCCTAAAGCTCACCAGTAGCTACTTCTCAATTTGAGCTGTTAATAAGGCAAGACCTTGCTCCAGAAACAAAGCAGCATGGGCCCATATTATCCATTGGAGAGAAATTGAAAATATAATTCTTGGAAGTGAAAATAAAT
Source organism: Cabassous unicinctus (assembly GCA_029593785.1). NCBI lineage: Eukaryota > Metazoa > Chordata > Mammalia > Cingulata > Chlamyphoridae > Cabassous > Cabassous unicinctus. Next base: position 22,998 of record JAQZBX010018648.1, on the reverse strand, counting down.
GGAGTGAGGCAATTATTAAAAGATTAAAATTTACATTTAGTTGTAATGATAGTGTTCTCTTCCTTAAAGGTAACCACCTTTCTGACTTTAAATGCTGTGTTACCCCATTACCCTTGTGGCCAAAAATATATATATATATTTCTAACTCATGCTTGCCTATTGCCTGTTGCCAATACAAAACTTTAATTTTAATAGAGCATGTTTGAGATGGCTTTTGTTATTCTTAGTATTTTATTGTTCCTCATTGCAAGATGATTGTGTTCTAGTTCCTCAATGAATGATAAAGTAGCAGGAATAAACCAAATTATTGACAAAGAAAAAGATGAGCATGGATTTCAATGATGGTTTATGCTTTGAGTAACTTGTTTTATCTTTGACACTTCAGAAGGTACTACACCATTAATTTGGGTTCTATAATGAAAAGCTGTACTCAAAACACAGTGGATATTTATCATGAGTGAGAAATAAATCTACACTTGAGAACTGGATGTTCACTCTATGTAACATAGCATAAATATATTGATTAATATTAGACCATTTTTTAATTGGTTGTATGAAATAAGACCCACATCAACTTTATTTGTGAGTTCTCTTTCCTCAATGCCCTTATCAATATTAATGCTTTATATTTTTAGATTTTAAATATTTAAAAATTTTTAATGTGCTGAGTGCTTATTTATGTATATATTCATGAGTACACATATACATGATCATTATGATTTTAAGTTTGATGTACTTTTTGTAAAACTGAAATTCCCTTTTTATGAAATTCTTATAAACTTGCATGTGACAGATACTTTCTCTCACTTATTAGGTAGAAAATATTGTTCACTAATCCTTTCAGAAAGAGAACTTCTAAACTCTAAATGAAAATTTTTATCAATTTTTTCATTGTGTTTTTGTTTATTGTACAATAAATCTTTATCTATATTCTATAATGATATTCTAAAGTTATTCTCTTTGTCAGTCTTTAAAATAATTATAGTTTGAATTTCATATTTAGTACTTTGATGTTTCAGGTGTTGAGTGTGTAGGATGAGAGGTAGCTAGGAAATTTATTTTTTTTTTCATTATGATTATCCAACCATTCAAGTATCATTTACTCAAAAGTCCATATTTTTATAATTACACTACCACATACTACCTCTGTCATATATTAAGTGTTCCTATGAAAGCAGGTCTGTAGCTGTGCATTTTATTCTGTTGCAGAGAACAATTTTTTTCTGCATTAACACCACAAACATTTAAATAAATTTACCATCAATTTTTATAGGACAATGATGGTTTCTTAATTTTCTAACTACTGTGACAAATACCACACAAGAGTTTATCACAAAAATTGGATTTTTTTGTCTAATAGTTTTGGAGGCTGGAAGGCTTGCTTCTTCCTGGTGTCACTAGTGTACTGGTGTGTTGGTGATCCTTGTGGTTCCCTCACTTTCCAGTCACATGCCAATGTCCTCTCTTTTTTTCCCCAAGATTCAACTGACTTCCTGCTTGTGGATATCTAAACTTCCTGTAGTTTTCCTCCTATAAGTTCTCAAGTAATAGAATTAAGTCCCATCCTGGTTCAGCTGATGACACCTTAGCTAAAAATGACATTTTGAAACCCCTATTATAATGAGTTTATACCCAAACAAATGTAATAAGAATAAGAACGTGTTTTTATCTGAGGTATTTACTTCAACCTATTATATATAGGTAAGTTGAAAAGAAAAAAGATTTTATTTATGACTTGAAATGATTCAAAGAAAATATTTGAAAATAATTGCGTTTATGATGTGGATTTTTGAAAACATATTTTCCTTTAAAAAGTATGGTTAAAACAAAACAAAACAAAAGAGAATGGTTAATTCTGAAAGGAAATTAGTCTTGGATAAGTTCTTTGTAGTCATTAAATATTGGTTAATTTTACTTTCTGGGATAGAATTATGGTTATAGAAGGACAGATATTTTGTAAAATATATGCATTAAATTTTGTTCCTAATGCAAGAGGAGAATGTAAGTGATAAGATTTTCTATACCGTTTTTATTAACTGAGAGAAATTTGTACTTTATTTTGGCAAAATTAGAATCAATATGTTTCAGCATTAAAATCAATTTATAATTCAATTTGTTGACAATAAACTTGGGCATTTGTTCCACTTCCTCATGTAACTTATTTTTGCCACAGGACTTGCTCATGACTTACCTCACAAATACCATTTATATTTTATGATGCAGTGCTACCATGCATGCCCAACTTTATGGCTTGGTGGGTCAGAAAACACCCAATTCAGATGGGCAACTCATGCCTTATGATAAACTGTTGCACCATAATAAAGCATTATCTTTATCAAAGTCTAGTAGTAGGCCAACAGCCATATCTACAGAAGATGGAAGGGCTTTGTTCCAAAATACTAAGGGTATGCAATGTATTTCTCTGGTAAGGGACTGCCAAAGGGTCCAGACAGTATTTCATTTTTCCATTCACACTTTAAGTACCATAGGATCTGCTGCAACATGTGACCCAAATGGTAATATTTTAATTTTCTTAATCTATGTCAGCAGTTTAAATTGAGTAATAAAGAAAATAACAGAGTTATCTGTAAGCCATAATTATTACAGTCCATTTGGTTTTTGTATATGAAATTAGCACTACATACATAAAAATATATAAAATAATTATAATATATGCACAAGACTATGATAGAAATAGTTCAATAAAATATTCCTTATTATAGTTGCTTTTACATTTTTTACTATATATGTTTTCTCAATATTTAAAAGTGCCATATTTTCACTAAAATATTAATATATGTATGAATTTTGATAAGTTTACTTATGAATAAATGAATAAATGAGCACCTTTTTGTTTTACTTTAGTGGTTAATGTTTTTTATTAGAGACATGAGTTTACAGAAGAATCAATCATATCATAGAGGATTCCCATATATTACCTTACAACCAGCACCTTACAATCTCATGACACATTTGTTAAAAATGATGAAAGAACACTGCATTAGTCAGCCAAATGGTTGATGATGCAAAATACCAGAAATCTGTTGGCTTTTATAAAAGGCATTCATTTGGTGTAGAATCTTGCAGTTACCAGGTCATAAAGCATAAGTTACTTCCCTCACCAAAATCTACTGCCATGGTTTGGAGCAAGATGGCTGCTGACATTTTTGAGGGTTCAGGATTCCTGTGTTCTTCTCTTCCTGGGACTTGCTATTCTCTGAGGTCAGCTCCTGTTTACTTGTCAAGGCTAGCTGTAGACTACCAGATGAATGGCTCCATCTCTATCCCCAGGGTTTCTGCTGCATCTAAGAGCCATCTCTATTCCTCTGTGTTTTTCTCCTGTATGTTTACTTCCTGGGCTCCAGCTCAAACTCAGCATCAGAATTTCAAATCTGTCCTTTGCCATGTCTTTTATCTGTGAGTTCCCACAAGCCAAGGGGTGGGGATCCAACACCCTACTGACATGGCCCAATCAAAGCCCTAATCATATTTAAGTAAGTAAAATTAAAACCTCAGAATCCAATACCCTCTAATATGCAAAGAGGAAAAGACCAGTTTACAAACATAATCCAAAATTTATTTTTGGAATCATCAAGAATAACAAACTGCTACACTCCACCCTCTGAATTCCAATAAGATATTACAATATTCAAAAAATCTTATTTCAGAAACAATGCTAAGTACAAAATCACATCATAATCAGTTTAGAGAAATACAGATTTTCTTGGGGCAAAGTATCATCTGGCTGTAGAACTCTGAAATTTACAAAAGAATTTATCTGCTTCCAATACACAAATGGACAGAAAAAGGATAAGCATTTTCATTACCATAAGGAGAATTTCAGAGAGAAACATGAGTCACAGGTTCTCTACTGTTCAGTAAACCTACAGGGCATCCTTCTTTCAATTTCAAAGACTGAGATTCTTTCTTAAGGTGATATTTTCTTCTTACTCATGCTGTATGGGAACCCACCCTTTCTACAGGCTTGCCCAATGGCCATATTCTTCATTCCACCTTCATCAATCACCTGGGTGGCAAACAAGTTCTAGACCTCACCATCCAAGAGCATTGGGGTGATTGCCAAATACTACCCAATATTTGGGTTAGAGTCTTAAGCCCTCTCATACAGTGATGTGAAGACAACATTCCCCCTAACTTTTGACATAGAGCCTCAACCCTTTCAGAGCAATGAGTTGACCACCTGGCTTTCCATAATCCATGGGGGACAGGTCCACCACTCTTAGACATATGGGTGCTGACCTTAACTGCCCTAATCTTTGAAGAATATGCTCCACCCTTTCTGTACCATGGGGCAGAAAACTTCTCCCCAAACATTGGGTGGGAACATCCACTCTCTTCGATTGCTGGGGCAAACTCACACTCTCTGTATATATGGGTGGGGTTCCTCTCTTGGTCCAAGGTAATGTCTTTATTCCAGATCTTAGCTTCTGTGGTTTTCCTCTTAAAGCTGTTTCTCCTTCAATCTTTCCTTTCCATGTCCCCTTTATTCCAGGCTGACAGCAATTTCCTTCCTACAGCTGTCTGATAAAGTTTGTTGGTTTTGCATGCAAGAATCAGGGGTCCAAACCATGTGACAGTAAGACTTTCCACAAGTCTTTCCTAAATAACTGCATCTTCCAACCTGACTTATAATTTCCAAGTTTAGTTAAGCCCTCAAATGGGGCACTATTATCTGGGAGCATGATTTCCAGAGGTGTGGAGTTTGCAGAATCAGTTTGTTTCCTTTGTGCCCAAGAGTTCAGTCTTAGGCATATTTCTCTCATCTGTCATTTTGCTATAAGCCTCAAGGAGAAGCCAACATGCATTCTTCAGGTTTACTTTGAAATGTTCTTCAGTTAAATGCCCAGGCTCACCATTTTCAAATTCTTCCTTCCGTAAAATATCAGGAGTTAATCTTTCTGAGTTCTCTGTGACTTTAAAACTTTTCCTCCAGTGTCCAATAATAGTTTCATCATCTTTTTCTAAGACCTCATGAAAAGGTTCTTTACCATCCCTCTCACAATTATTTACTTCTAAGGCCTTATCAAAAACAACTTTAGGCTCCATATTGCTACCAATATTCTCTGCAAAGCAATCTAAACCTCTTCCATCAAGCATTCTCACAATTCCTAAAAAAAAAAAAAAAAAACCCCTTACCCATTTATAAAACTGTTCCAACACTTTGGTAATTACAAAAGCACTACTCCACTCAGGTACCAAATTCTATATTAGTCAGCCAAAGGGGTGCTGATGCAAAATACTAAAAATCTTTTGGCTTTTTATAAAGGACATTCATTTGGGATAGAAATTTACAGTTACCAGCCCATAAAACATAAGTTACTTCACTCACCAAAGTCTGTGGCCATGTGTTGGAGCAAGATGGCTGCTGACATCTGTGAGGGTTCAGACTTCCTGGTTCCTCTTTTCTTTGGGCTTGATTATTTCCAAGCTTATCTCCTTTTTTCTCCAAAAGATCAGCTGTAGACTATGAGGCTCTCTGGGCTTTGCCTTTTTCTTCAAGACCAGCTGTAGACTATCAAGTGAAGAGCTCTGTCTCTCTACCTGGGGCTTCTGCCATGTCTAAGAGCTCTCTCTATTCCTCTGTGTTCTTCTGTGTGTTCACTTCCTGGGCTTCAGCTCAAAACTCAGCATCAGAATTCCAGCTCTCTCATTTGCCATGCCTTTTATCCCTGAGTCCCCACCCACCAAGTGTTAGGTACTCAATGCCCTACTGACATGGCCCAGTCAAAGCCCTAATCATAATTTAAATAAGTAAAAGTAAAACCTCTGAATACAATACAGTCTAATACACCCAGAGGAAAATACCCATTTAAAAACATAATCCAATATTTCCTTTTGGAATTCATCAATACCAAACTGCTACAAATACCATCATATTACTGCTATCTATAGTACATAGCATATGCTAGTGTATTTTTTCTACAAACCTTTCTATAATTAACACCATGTATTAGTACTATCTATTTGTTAGTGTTCCTAAGACAACATTCTCATATTTATACTGTTAACCATAGTCCATCACCCACCACAGGGATCACTGTGTTACATTTTCTTCTGCCTTGCATGGTTTTCAATAGTGCACACTCAGTGGTTCTCAGTTTCATCACAGCATTGTGCTTTCATCAATCATCACCTCAGTCCATTTTAGAATGTTTTCATTTATGCCAAGGAAGAAATTCTATATCTTTGTATCCTCCTATTGTTGACTCTTAGGATTGACTTAATATCTTGTTTGCCATTGCTTCAAAAATATTACATTGTTACTCATAAAAATAATCTATAAGTTACATTAGTTTTATTTTTCTTTTATATCACCATATTTTTAACACCTTGTAATGGAGGAACATTCTTGTATTTGTACTATTAATCACAATTCTCATTAAACACCAAAATACTATGTTATACAGTCATAGATTAGATTACCCTGCAGCTTCTTTCAATTGACATTAACCTCTCAAGAATATCTCTTTCAGCCACATTCTCATTTATAAATTGGCAGTTAGTTATATTCATGATAATGTGTTATCAACTCCATCCATTTCCACTCATTTATAATCGACCTTATTTAATATTCTATATATTTTCAGCATCAGAAACCCCTTCTCAATCCAACAAATTAGATGTTTCAAAAATAAATTAGAGTGTAGGTAAAAAATTCTACCAAAATATGAGGCAGTGCTTCTCAGGCTGATAGTGCTCTTGCAAACATGGTGAACTTTCCCAAAACCAACAGATTTTCTATAAGAAGTGCGGCAAGTATCAGTCCTATAAAGTGACACAACACAAGAAGGTTTAGATTTTTTTATATGCCTATGGAAATTGGCTATTACTGGAAACAGAGCAGCTATGATGGACAGAATAAGCTGGGGTTTTTTTGGAAGAAGGTTTAAACTTCAATGGAAGTTGTGCTGAGACTTCAATTCATGGGGCCTAGGTACAGATCCAGGAGAATTCTGTCGGTAAAAATATGCAAACATTTTGAAGTGGAAGAACAGAAAAAGAGAAAGAGTAAAATGATATAATTGTAAGTGTCATTGTTTTATTAGGAAGTCAATAAATTCTTGAGGTTATATGCAAAAAACAAATGTGAAAGTGATCGATAAAAATATAATACATCCTAATTAAGTTGTATTTATCTGAAAAACATAAGTACTTTACAATTAGAAAATTAAATATAGTTCTGACAACAACAGAGTTTAAAGGTGAAATCTTATAATCATCATGGCATATTGAATAAAAGATTTCTGTTTTGATAAAATCTTTTTTTCAGGATGAAAGCAGTTAATGATTTACAAGGATAAATCCTCACTTTCAGAAAAGTAACAAAATGATATTTTTTAAGGTAAAAAATCTAGAACTTAAAATATGTATGATGGAACCATGTTTTGATAGGGACCACCAGGTGTCCCTTATAGAAAAGGCCTACTTTGTACTCTCTTGAACAGCAGCCCCAGCAGAAATGCCTGCAGCAGAAGAAGTGGATGTGTCTTGGTGTTGTCAGGTGGCCAGAGGACAATGCAGGTCACATCACCATCACTGGGCTCCATGAAACAGCAGTGGTGCAAACTCTTACACTTATGTACTTGTGGCTACAGGCTCCTGATTCTTCCAAGATTAAAAAGTTTAGAAGAGGAAAGAAAGCATCCTAGACTAACAACTGACCCACCCACCTAACAGACTCTGAAAATCATAGGATATATGTTCCTCTGGCCTGGCCTCTACTTGAAGGTGTTGTCTATCCTTTCCAGGGAAGTCTCATCTCTGTTCACACTCAAGGTGACCATCCTGTGTCATCTTGGAAGCCCTGGCTTGAAAACAGCTCCTCTGTCAGGCTTTCCTCTTCCTTTGCCTCCACCACAAATAGTTGGTACTGCTGAGGTCTTCAGGACTGTAGAGGTCTTTGACTAACAAGGGTGCTGTTTTCTCTGCCCATCCCTGTAAACCTTGCAATGAATCAGAGAAAGCCCCAGGATTTTCACTATGAAAATTTTACCACACCAATGAATTCTTCTGTCTCCAGGGTGGACAGAGGGTTATAATTTAATTGGTAAATGGACGGGAAAATGGCATCATTGGTGTCTTAGATATCAGTGTACAGATGACTGGGATCCCTGAACTCCTGGCTCAAGAATGAAAGAAAAACAGTCCTCTCTCATTTGAGGTTTGAGACCACAACACCTCTAGGACACTTCCCCAACTCTATCTACGGGAGAGGGCCATTGGAAATTTACATCATTTTTCGGATGGGCCTCATGACTGAGTTCATTTTTGTTATTGATGTGCTATCTCTGTGCCTCCCTGCTATGATTTACCCTCATGCCTTTGTAGAAATTGCAGTTAGGGCCACACAGATTCTTGTACGTGAGTCATATTGTACCTCACTGACTCACAGGCTTGGCTAATAGCCTGAAGATTTTGGTCAGAGAACTCAATAGCACATAAAAATATTCCCTGATGGGATGGGTCATTGGGGAAAAATCAATTGCATTCCTGAGTGACATCATCAACATGGCAAAGTAACACTTCACTGGAAAAGTCTGTCATCAGAATTAATGAATAAAAAAGACAAAATCCACTTGCTTGAAACTCTGGAGTAAAATAAACACTGGAAAATATTCCACAAATGCTTAAAAAATGAAAATACACTAAACTTAATTAGGAAACTCCTGTCCCAGATTTGCCAGTCTGGCCCCCTCCCACTATCAATTTCCTGCACAGATTGGGAGTCTCACAAGGAAAGGATGGCCTGGGTCCTCCTGTTGCAGATACAGAACATAGAGCCACTCACAGCAGAGAATTAGAACCCCATACATATCCAGGAACAGGGACAAAAATCCACAGAGAAACAGATGGAACACAAACACTAGAACAACATCCCATGCAAAAGTTCACTGAGGAAAAAAGAGACCACCACAGAACTATTTGCAAAAGGTGCACACATTGAATCCAGTCTTTGTTTTATGGATGACCTAATGCAAAACTGACTTTTCTGGACTGACCCTATGTAGGTTCCCAGGGCAGGATACACTAATGGAGAAAAATCTGGAGGCAGAAAAGTCTCATAAAAAAGATGTCAAACAAAAATATAGCCCTACAAAAGAGGGAGAATCTGACATTCAAAGTTAACACACCAAAATAATCAGATGCCCAGAAATCTTCAATAAATTATAAGAAACAACAAGAAAAGGAAGTTATAGCTGAGTATAAGTAACAAATTAAAGCTTCAAAAGAGGCACAAAATTTGGAAAAACTCAAGAAAGAAGTTTGAACAAACATTCTAAATCAATTCAAGGAGATGAAGGAAAATATGGATAGAAATAATATAAGGTTGATATAGAGATAATGGCTATTAAGAAAACAATAATAGGCAAACAGAAGAATTAGAAAATTTAAAAAGAACAATAAGAAAAATTATGGGGATGATCACCCACATAATTGAGATAAAAAATGCACTACATATATTTTATCACATATTTGAACACAGAAGAAAGACTCAGCTAGAAGAGAGTACAATGGGAATAAGACAGAAAAGCAAATAGAGAAAGAATACAATTAATTGAGCAAAGTCTCAGGATATGAGTTACAGAATGAAGAATACAAACATGCATCATGATTTTCCAAGTAAGAGAAGAGAAGGGAAAAGGTGCAAAAAGAATATTTCAGGTAATAATGGCCCAAAATTTCCCAACTCTTATGAATGAAATAAATATTCATGTCCAAGAAATGCAGCATATTCCAAACAGAAGAAATCCTAATAGATCTACTCCAAGTCACAAGATAATCAGAATATCAAGTTAAAAAGATAAGAAAATTCTGAAAAAAGCAAGAGAAAAGTGATTCATCCCATTCAAAGGATCATCAATAAGACTAAATGCTGAAATCTATTTGGAAAACATGGAGTCAAGAAGCATTGGTGTGATATATATTTGTCATATATATTTTTCTATGAAAGAGAAAAATTGTGAGTCTAAAATTCTTTATTTGGTAAAACTGATCTTCAAAAATGAGGGAAAGTCTAAAATATCCCCATATAAGCAGAAACATTTCAACAACGAATTACTAAAGGAACTTCTGCAGGTTGACAGGAAAGGTGAGGAAAGAGTAGCTTGGAGCAGTCTGAAGAAGTGAACATCATCAGGAAGTGTCACTAAAAGTGTGAATTCAAAACAAAATAATACTGTATTCCTAATATACAACTCCAGACTTTAATTCATATAAAAATATGAATACAATTGCATAAGAAAAAGCATATTTCCTGATAACAGATGTGCAATTATCAAGTGGTAGTGTGGTACAGAAACATTTTAAAGACGGGAAACAGAAGGATATGGGTGCAGAGAACTTGTATACTATGGGCAGTTAGGATGGTAACTTTTAGTAGGTTATAAATAGATGTGTAATAGTATAAGCATTTTCTTATATGAATTATAAAAAATGTATGACTCTAATACAAGGTGTTAGTAGGACTAATGGGAAAAATGCATCCAGTGTAATGTATGGACTTTACTTATTAATATTCTTTTATTTTTTTTTTATTTTTAAAGAAACTTTAGATTGAATAAATGTTAAATTAAAATTATAATAAGATTCCCATATACACCAACCCACACAATTTTCACCATTAAATATATCTTTCATTGGAATGGTACATTTATTACAATCGATGGACACATATTGAAACATTGCTACTAACTATGGTAGCAATTTAGTTTACATTATAGTTTACCCTATGCACCACACAATTTTACAGGATTTGACAAAATGTATAATGGCCTGTATCCATCATATAATGTCATTCAGAAAAATTCCAATGTCCAAAAATGACCCATGTTACACCTATTCTTCCCTGTCCATCCCTTCAAAACCTCTGGTGGCCACTGCCTCTATACCAATGTTACAAGTTCTTCCTCTGCTAGAATAATAATGTCTACTTTAGCCTATAGTTTCATCTCCACTTTATGTTTGTTCATTCAACAATCTTGAGGATTTGGGGATGGTGATGCCCACTCTCTTTCTGATTGAGAGGGGGCTTCGATCCCATGGGAAAAATAGATGGAACTGTCTTGTTTGCAGTTATAGATACTCTGTTTTTTGGGATGGGCATTGTCCATCATCATATTTTTATTTGTCCTGGGCAAGTTCAATGACCTGGAGAGTGAGTGCTGCAATACTGCTGAGATCCAGGGCTCAACCATCATATGAATACACAAAAGATTTAAGTCTCTTGTACATATCTTTAATGATTATAATATTATTTATAGGTTCAAATGAATGGGGCAGAAGAGTAATGTATAGGGTATTTATAAATGATCTAAATCTGCTGCATTGGGGAAAATATATTCCAAGATAAAGCTCACTGTCAGGGTGCCTAATATCTGAGATTGTGTGCCCTGCCTATAGTGTCTAGATATCTCTAGAGTCCTCAGGATCACCTCTGCTTGAGGCACTATTTATTGTAATAGTCAATGAGATCCTACTGAGACACACATAAGCATAACATCTGGAATGATCTCCAAGCACATTTTGAAATATCTTAACCATAATAATTCATTAGTATTTAATATCACCCCCTTTGGTCAAAGTTTTTTTTTCCAAATGTGTTATTAGTTGGCACTTGGTAATAATCCCTTGGTCGTTGGGAGACTTATCCCATAGAATCATGTCCCATGCTGGGGAGAAGTTAGTAAGCTTATATGCTGAGTATGGCTTAGAGAGAGACCACATTTGAGCAAGAAGTCTTTCAGGAGGTAACTTTTAGGCAATATATAATACTAAGGTAAGTTTCCATTTCATAAGAACAAGGTTCATAAGTACAACCATCAATGTCAAGAGCTTGACATATTTGTCTGTCTTCCTTCACTAGACTACCATTGTATTCTAGTGATTCTTTGCTGTTCTATTTCAGATTATATCAGGACTACCCAGCATAGGAATTCAATATTCTTTTGGTCATTGGTTCTCCACCTGCTAAAAAAACATCCAATGACAATTTGAACACATTCATATTCTATAAAGACTTGACATAGGTGCATACCTCCACACTCATTCCCTCATCACCAACACCGCACACCAGTGATCCTCCCCTGGAACAATTGTGACAATTGTGCAATCCAAAACCTGCCCCAAAACAAAGACAAAAAATAAATGAGTAAGAATAATAAAAATAAAATAATAATAATAAAAACAAAAAAATACAATTAAAAATAAAATTAATAAAAGTATTAAAAATTAAAAAATAAAATAAATTTCATCTTTCATCATAATAATATATGTTTTCTTTTATGTACAGTGCCAATTTCTTCTGTATGTTCCCCCAGTGTCTTATTTTTTGCATTTTATTTTCAAAAAAGCTTTAGATTACAGAAATATCATATAGAAAATATAGGGTATTCCCCTATACTCTACCCCCTCCCTTTCTCAGCTTTTCTTCTATTGATAACATCTTACATGAGTGTGGTACATTTGTTACAATTTATGAACAAATATCAAAGCTTTGCTACTAGCCAAAGTCAATGGTTTATATTATGGAATACATTTTGCACTGTTCACTTTTATAAGTTTTGACAAAATTTACAATGGCCTGTATCTGTCATTGCAAGACCATGCAGATCAATTTCAATACCCTAAAAATATCCTATGATTCATCTTTCTATTCTTTCCTCCATCTCCTTTTTGAATCTATAGTAACAACTAAGTTTCAGTTTTTGAAGAAAGTTGTTCATAGTTACATGCATTAATATTGAAAGCAGGACATATTGATCTGTTATTTTTTAAAAGGCACTGACTATATTCTTGAAAGATTCTTGTCCCTCTAATTAAGAACCTACCAAGAGTCTCCTGAAAGGGAGTTTAATGTTTTTTGTTTGTTATGTGGGTCTCCACCCACTGTGAAAACACATTATGACAAGATGAACATTTCATAGTCCATAGAAGCATTCCTCAGGTATACCTTATCCAACTTATCCTCCAACCCTGATGCCTTTCACCAGTAACCCTCCCTGTCATATATGCCAAAAGAACATTCCTACCATTGTAGTTTTAACCAAAGACCTAAAAATCCCCAGAGTTTTCTTGTCCCATCCTAAAGCCTTTCCCCAGTTCCAAGGATAGTCCAACCCAGTCCCCTACCCTTCTCCCCCTCACCTCACTGGAACAAAATCACCCATTTCCACTGCCCAACAATCATTATCATGGGTTCTGCTCACAGTGAGCATCAGCTCACCAAACTTTATTCCCTATCTGTCTCCTGATAACCTATCTTCAAGACTCTACCTCTGTGAATCTGCTTAATTTGCTTAAGTCATATCAGTGAGGTCATGTAATATTTGTCCTTCAATGATTGTCTTAATTTCTTCAACATTAGTTCTTCAAGATTCATCTATGTTATCCCAAATATTAATACTACATTCCTTTTAACTGATGAGTAATATTCCATCGTATGTATATACCACAATTTGCTTATCCATTCATCTGTTGTTGGATGCTTGGGTGGCTTCCAACTTTGGGCAATAATGAATAATGTCACTCTGAACATTGGTATGCATAATTCTTTTCATGTCCCTGCTTTTGATGTTTCTTGGTATATACCCAGCAGTGGGATTGCTGTATCAGAAGTCAATTTTATGTTTAGTTTCCTGAGGAACTGCCCAACTGTCTTTCACAATGGCTGCATCATTATACATTCCCATCAGCAATTGATGATTGTTCCCTCTCCTTCACATGCTCTGCAACACTTGAACTACCCTTTTTTAATACCTCCCAGTCTAATAGTTGTAAGATGACATCCCATTGCAATTTTGTTGTGCATTCCCTAATAGCTAATGATGTTTAGCATCTTTTCATGTGTTTTTAGCAATTTGTATTTCTTCTTTGGCAAAATGTCTATTAAAATATCTTGCCCATTTTTAAAATTGGTTGTTTTTCTTTTTCTTTATGAGATGAAGGGTTTATTTATATATGATGGATATTAGGTCTTTATCAGAAAAAAGTTACCATTTTTTTTTCCCATTGAATAAGCTGTCTTTTTACTTTCTTGGCAAATTCCTTTGAAATGGAAAAGTTTTTAATTTTGAGGAAGTCATATTATCATTTTATTTCATTTCTTATTCTTTGGGTATAAAATTTATGATTTCTTTTCATAGAGCAAGATCTCATAGAACCTTCCCTATGTTATCTTACAAGATCTTTATCGTCTTGGCCTCTATATTTAGATCTTTGATCCATCTTGAGTAAATTTTAAAAAGGGCATGAGATGGTGATCCTCTCTCTTTCTTTTGGATATGGATATCTATTTCTTCAAGAACCATTTGTTGAAGATGTCATTATGTTCCAGTTGAGTGGCCTTGACAAATATAAGTTGACCACATATGTGAGGATCTATATCAGAACTCTCAATTCAGTTCCATTGGTCAGTATGTCTTTACTTTTGTAAAAATCATGCACATTTGAACACTATAGCTTTGTAGTATGCTTTAAATTCAGGTATCATGAACACTCCAAAAGATAGGAATAGAAGAAAACTTGCTCAACATGATAAAGGGTATCTATGAAAAAAACATAGCTAACATTGTAGCCAATGGTGAAATGCTAAAGGCTTTCCCATTGGGATCTGGAATAAGACAAGGATGCTCACTGTTACCATTCTTATTTAACAGTATGTTAGTGACTTGCTTGAGCACCTAGACAAGAAAAAGAAATAAAATTTATCTAAATTTTCAAAGAAGTGTAAATTTCACTATTTGCAGGTATCAAGGTCTTATATGTAGAAAGCCCTGAAAAATCTACAACAAACTTTATATAGTTGAAAAATGAGTTCAGTGAAATAGCAGGGTATAACTTTAACATGCAAAAATCAGTAGAATTTCTGTACACTAAAAATGGGCAATCTAAGGAGGAATTAAAGATAAAAATTCCATTTGCAGTAACAAATAAAATACCTAGGAATAAACTTAACTAAAAATATAAAGGAATTGTACACAGAAATTTACACAACATTATTAAGGAAATAAAAGGAAACCTGAGTAAATGGAAGAATATTCTATTGTCATGTTGGAGGATATGTTGGATAAGGTAAACATCATTAGGAGGTCTGTCCTACCCAAATTCAGTTGCAAATTTAATGCAATCCCAATAAAAATTGCAACAGCATTTTTTTTTTTTACTGAATTGGAAAAAGCTAATTATGAAATATGTTTTGAAGGGCAAGGGGCCCCGAATAGCCAAAAGCATAGTGACAAAGAAAAACTAAATTGAAAAAATCATACTACCTGACTTTAAACTGTAATGTTTTTATATGATTTTTTAATTGCAGAAGTTTTAGGTTTAATTCTCAATGTTAACGCACATCATATATTAGTTTTGTTGTTCCCGTTTTCTCATGACAAATATAACTACTTATAACATTGAGAACCTCTGTTAACTGTAGGAAAGCAGGGCCAGTGTCCCTTTCAGATTTTCTTATTGATCTCAAGAAGAAAAAAAGCTTTTTCTCATTATGATATTCTTTAATTCAGGAATTTTAAAAATGATTCAATAATGCATGAAGATTTCACAATTAGAACACAGAGTGAGCATCTTTTATTATTTCACAGTCACCAATTAATTGTAGGTTTCAACCTTGATTTACTGATTTTCCAGCATAGCAGAGTTAAATCTGTGTAAACTTCAGAAGATATGTTTTCCTGACTCTGCCTTTTTTTTTTTTTTCCTAAATAGCTATTGAGAATGTCTAAAACACCTTGGAAACTCAATTTTTCTTCATAAAAAATTTGCAAAAAGACCTACTTCATAAATTTAATATTTGTAAAAATATTCTGAGTTTCTCATAATGGTATCTATACTGAAGAAAAGTAAATCAATGAGTTCTAAATGAAAAAAAGGGATTAAGCTTATGATTCCTTCAGCACTTACATTTCTTCCATCTTAAATTCATATTACTATTTTTTTTAAAGCAAACAATGAAGTAAGGAAATGCAAACACAGAGCATTTGCTAATATGATTTCCCGTTAAAAGAAGTATTACTTAATATAAAATGTTCTGTACAGAGAAATTGAGATTGTAAAACTGATACTATTCTTAAACAGTATACAATTTGCAGGAGGATAACCAGCAAAGTTCTCCTGAGAAATCCAGATCATAGCACAGGAGTGCCCATCAATTTGTAAAAACAAGTGATTTTTTGCCTTTTTGCAAAAGCTTCAAGAATCAGTAGATATATTTTAGCCATTAATATTTAATTTTTATATACTAATTGAGACATCTATGCAACCTTTAATTTATTTATAATTAAATCTACCTTGTAAAATATTTTAGAGTGGATTAAATGCAGAAATTTGTCTGAAAGCTGTGGAAATCAATTTTACACAGCCATTTTCTGTCAAATGGCAGGACTGAAATGACCAAGTTCTCTCCTTTCTGTATCTTCTTCTCTGTGTGTCTTTTACTGTAAGTGTTCATTTATGTAGCCCAAGGGGGTGGGAAATCAATGTTGAGTCATGCCTTACTGATATGTTCAATTCAAAGACTCTAAAATGATTTAATTAAGTAAACTTAAAACCTTCAAATTTAATACAGTCAAAGGGTATCACACCCAGAGGAACAGACCATTTTACAAACATAATCAATATCTATTTTTGGAATTCATAAATAATATCAAACTGATTCAGGTATTAACATCCTAAGTATACTTTCTCCACATGGTGTAGGTTCAACATTGCCATCTTCGTGCAAGATGTAAAATTTGGAAACTCATTGACCTCCCATTCCTCCAAGCACCAACTCCATGACTAATCTCTTTATTCGAGAGTTGCTTTATCGTGTCTTCAAGTAGGCATTCATTTTTTCCCCTCAAAATATAGTGATTCTACCTTTGAGCATTGATCCTGTAGTACTATACTCAGCCTTAAGAAATGGTATGCTTGCTTTCTGTTTGTGTTTTTGGAGATGCTTCCTATTGGATTAGATCACTTTTAATGTGATGAACACTTTTAGCTTTAATGATTTTTTTTTCATTTAAAAATGTTTTGAGGACTAACATTCATTCATGAACATACATGAACAAGTGTATAGTAAAGGTTGTGAACTTACAAAACAAACATGCATAAAATCATACAGGGCTCCAACAAATCATCTTATCACCAATATCTTTCATTGTTGTGAAATATTTGTTATAAATTATGAAAGAGCATCAATATATCATTAATAACTATACTCCATATCTTACATTTGGAGTATTTTCCCCTAACCCACTCTATTATTAAAACTCTGTATTAGTATTATATATTTGTCATAGTTCATGAGAGAGCATTTTCATATTTGTTCTGTTAACCAGAATTCCACAAGATTCACTGTTAAAGAGTCCAATGCTTAATTGTAAAATCCATTCAAAGTGTACACTCAGTGGCTTTCATTTTGTTCACAGAAATATGCTTTCATTGCCTAAGTCAATTTTAGAATGTTTTCATTACTCGGAAAGGAAAAATACCATAACCCTTTATATCTCCCTATTTTGACACTTAAAATTGATATTGTATGTTCTTTGCCATTGCTGTAAAATATTACTCTATTATTGGTTACTGTCATCCACAAGTTAGATTTGTAATTTTCCCATTTATCATCGTATTCTTAACACCTTGTAATAGAAGAACATTCTTATATTTATATGTTTAACGACAATCTTCAGTCACCACCAAAATCACTATGTTATACAGTCCCTAGATTATCCTCTAGCATCCTTTCATTTGACATTTACATCCCTAGACTACTCCTTTCAGCCACAATCACAATTTATAACTGAGCAGTGTTAATTATTCTCATTATAATGGAGTACTAGTAACTCTATTCATTTCCACACTTTAAAAATAAACCTTATTAAAAATTCTAAGATTCAAGTTGGTGGAGTATGGAATGGCAGGCTGCAATCCTCCTCCAGAAAATGCAGAAAAGTAGGCAGGTTTACCTGGCAGAAGGTCAGCTGTGGAACCATGGGTCAATTGAAGAGGGCAGCTGGAGGAGGTGACACAGTTGACAGTGGGGAAAGGAAAGTCATAGGAGATAGGGCCCTCAAGGTGACTCAGAGGGAGGGGGAGCTAGGGAAATGACTTGGCTGGAAGACCAGTACTTAGCCAGCTCTGATAATGAGGAAAGCCCACCCCTCCAGTGACTAACATTGTGTTCAGGTATCCAACAGGCTCTTGAGGTGGGAGAACTGGGGAGCAAACAGGTGTGGAGAACCAGCATCCAACCAACTCAGGGGGAGAGACATATAGGGAAAGGGGACAAATGGAAGGCAGAACAGAGAAAAGATGCCAGCTGTAGCTGAAACAACTTCAGGGAGAGGGGAAGGGGAGCTGAACATGCAGGAGGCCAACTGCCCTGGGAGATAGAGGAACTAGGCCAGTGAGGGGGTAGGCTGACACGTACCTAACAGCTTGGAGTGAGGGTAGCCTGAAGAGGCAACCAGCCAAATATCAGAAGCCCAAATATCCTGAGGGAAAAGAGGGTGGGCAGAGGCAGAAGCCTAACCTAACTGGTGGAGTGGGTGTAGTTCAGTGGTTGAAGGCCGGCTTCTCATATACAAGGTCCACAGTTCCATAACAGGTACCTCCAAAATAAATAAATAAATAAAAGGCTAACAGTCCTGAAGGATGTGGGGGTGGGAAGAGGACCTGCAAGAGCTGCAGGAACAAAGAGTTGAAAGACAAGCAGCCTTGGGATAGGTAATTTGGTTTGAGATATTATTAGGATTTTTGATTTGTAATTTTATATTTTATGTATATATATATTTTAATCTTTATCCCTTTCTCTACACCTGGATACATTACCTTGGGAGGGCAGACAGCAGGATGATTGATTGGTGAGCACTGGCAGGCTGAGATGCTTCCCAGTGCACTGAAAGGGAAACCTATTTTTTTCTGGCCTTTTATTCCCCTTCATTTTTCTTTTTTCTCCTAGTTTCTTTCTTTCTTTAATTTCTTTAATTTTTCACTCATCTGTTGCTTTTCCTTATTCCACCTTCTCTTGTTTGGTTTTCATTTTCTTTATTCTCTTCTCATCTCTCTGGTCTCTTGTTTTATTCTATTTTTTCCTGTTTCTTTCTTTTTAATTCCATCTTTTTCTCATTCCTTTTTAATTTTTATGATTTTTCAATTTTATTACTTAATTTTTTCCTTCCTTGTTCTTTTATGTATCTGTTTTCATTTTTTTTATTCTTCTTCTCTTCTTCTTTCTTTCCCTTTCTATGTTCTTAATAAATTTGGGGGGAAACATTGACAACTACAAGGATATAGAATAAGTGGAAACCAATGTCAAAAGAGGAACCTTACCACAAAATAAAATGAAATAAAATCATAGAGTAGAAATAGAAACTATGCAACAGAATTAGCCTATCAAGATAAACAGATGCCTATATACCACAAAACATTACCAACCATGCTAAGAAACAGAAAGACATGGCCCGGTCTAATGAACAACCTAAAAATCAGGAGGAGTCACTGAATGTGGAACAGCTAAACAAGGAAATCCAAAGAAACATCATCAATCAACTTAATGAAGTGAAGGAACAAATAAAGGCTATTAAGACAAAAGGTGTACATACAGAAGAAATAATAAACACATTAAAAGATAACAGATCTGATGGTGATGAAAGGTACAATGCAAGAAAATAAAAATACACTGGAAGTACCTGACATTAGACTTGAACAGGCAGAGGAAATAGTAACAGTGAAAATAGAACATCTGAAATTGCACTGGTCGCATATCAGACAAAAAGAAAAAATTCAGCAGGGACTTAGGGAACTGAATGACCACATTAAACACATAAACATATGCATTATAGGCATCCCAGAGTAAGAAGAGGTGAGGAAGAGGACAGAAGGAATGCTGGAGGAAATAATGGCTGAAATTTTACCTACTATTTTGAGGGCATGGATATACATGCCCGGAAAGTACAGCACACTCAAAACAATAAAAATCCTAACAGACCTACCCCAATACATATACTTATCAAATTGGTAAACATTCAAGAAAAGATAGAATACTGAAAACATCAAGAGAAAAGAGATCAAATACATACAAGGGGCCTCGACAAGATTAAGCACAGATTTCTCATAGGAATGCATGTAAGCCAGAAGGCAGTGGTATGACATAATTAAGGAGCTGAAAGGAAAAATTGCCAGTCAAGAAATCTTAATCCAGCAAAACTGGCATTTAAAAATGGGAGAAATTTCAAAATATTCATGAATAAACAGAAATTAAGAGTTTGTCAAAAAGAAATTTGCCTTTCAAAAAATACAAAAAGGGTTGAGGATTGTGGGAATATGGCCAACAGGATAGACAGATAAAGCTTAGTTCTTACTAAATCAACTGAGAGGGAATCTAGGGCTACCCTGATGATCTTTTTAGGGGTACAAGAGACCACAAAACTGCTTCACAATTAACAGAAGAGTCAGGGTCAGAAAAGAGGAAACTGAAACAGCAAACCATGAGTTATTGATCTTCCCAGCTGCTGGGAAGGGCTCCCCTCCCCCATCCCGAGATACATCAGGAGAAGATAAAACTCCTTGCATAGTTTCTGACTAAGAGGACAACAGAATTCTTCCTCCCTGCTAGCACTTCTAGATATATAGAAAGAAGGGGAGTGTGCTCTGAGTCATGTAGGAGGGTGCTAGAAAGAAAAGGAAGCCGACAAATAATCTTGAGTTTCTCCTGCCTGTAGCTGGAAGTGGTGCTTATACCCTGCCCTCATGACAAACAGCCTAAGTGGACCTGCCTGCTTCCCTCTCCAAAAAGAGTGTGTTGGTAACCATCCTGGGAGGAGGAGAGGTCAGAGAGGGTGGAAAGTGGTCTCTTTGCTGTTATTTTAGTCAGCTGAGACCCCCTTGGTTTAAGAAAGGACACTGACATGACAGGGATAGGGTAGGAGAATCTCCTTGGGCAGGTTGCCATGCTCAACAGCTTAGGTAAAGAGAGAAATTACATCAGAGAGGAGACAGGGATTTCTTCAGATAGGCTGCCATGACTACCAGCCTAGGTAAAGAAAGAATTTACATTGGAAATCAGGTAGCGATAACACGGAGGGAATAGTTGCTGACAGGTTTCTGAAAAGCCTTGCTAAACTAAGAGTGGCCATTAGCTTAGTGGAAGAGCTAGTGTCCAGTATATACAAGGTCTCTGATTCAATTCCTAACAACTCTCTGAGAAGTGATACAAGGTTATCAAGCTTTCAGTGAAACTTTATGACAAGGAACATATTGACATCCTCTTTGTATTAACTTTTATTGGATCTCTTATTATTTTTTTTTCAAAGGGTTCCTTTTTTACTTTCTTTATTTTACTCACTAAAATCTGGCTTAAAACCTGCAAAGGAGAGGCTGCAATGATTGTTTAACAGAAGAAGCCTGAGAAGGTCACTAGGAGCCCAAGACAAAAGGCTGTTTTTCTGTGTTTATCTTGGCTTTTTTATCTTTTCCTGTCTTATTTTTCTTTTTCTTTTTTTTAAAAATAAAAGTGTAGTTACTGTCTTGATTTCTTGTGATTGTATTTCCCCTTCCTTTGTTTCTCTGTTTTTCTGTGAGTTTTTTCACTCTTTTGTTTCCCAATTTTCTCTACCTACACTCTATCTTTTCCCTCATTCATCTTCATATTTTCTGTTTCCAGCTGTTGTTCTTCCATACATCCTCTTTGTGCTTGATGTTCATTTTTTCATGTAGTCTTTTCTCTCTATTTCCTACTTTCTTTGTGTTTATTTTCTCTTTTTAAATTTTTTTCTTTCTTTCCTTCTCTCTTCTACTTTTTCTTTTCTGCTCTTCTTCTTATTTTGGACTTTTAATTCATTTAATATTTTCTGCCTTCTGCTTCATGTTTCATTGTTTCTATTCCACTCTTCTAATTGTATTCTTCTGTACTTCATTCTCAGGTTAATTATTCAATTGCCTATATCTTGGGTAAAATATCCTGCTCCCACAGCTTAAAATTTTCACTATTATTTCCCATTCTCTCTTCCTATCTCTTCCTATTTCTCTGGTACTAACATTTTTTTCCCAAGGGACATTGACAATGGCAAGGAAATAGAATAAGAGGAACAAAGTGCCAAAGTGAAACCTTACCACACTCAAAATCAACAAATTAAAACATAGAGATATCAACTGAATAAAAGCACCAAGATAAACAGATGATTAGATACCAACAACAAAAAATAATACAAGCCACACTAAGAAACAGGATGACATGGCCCAGTCCAAAGAACAAAACAAAAAACAGGAGGAGATGCAGAACATGGAACAAGTAATCAGTGCTGTCCAAATATCATGAATCAAGTTAATGAAGTGAAGGAATTGATTAAAGATATTAAGAAGACACAGGGAGAACATAATGAAGAAATTGTAAACATACATAAAACAATAATGGATATGATGGTGATGAATGGCACAATCCAAGAAATCAAAAACACAATGGAAGCACAAAACAGTAGATTTGAACAGGGAGAAGAAAGAATTAATGATGTGGAAGACAGAATATCTGAAATCAAACAGATAATAGAACAGATAGAAAAAAGGTAGGAAAAAAATAGCAAGGAGTCAGGATCTTGAATGACAAAATGAAATGCACAAACATATATATTATAGGCACCACAGAGAGAGAAGAGAAAGGAAAGGGGACAGCAGGAGATTTGGACAAAATAATGCCTGAAAACTTCCCAACCCTATTGAAGGTGATGGATGTACATATCCAAGAAGGGCAGTGCAGGCCAAACAGTATAAATCTCAACAGGCCTACTGCAAGGCATATACTTGTCAAATTTTCCAATGCTCAAGACAATACTGAAAACAACAAGAGAAAGGAGAACCATCATATATAAGAGAAGCTCAATAAGATTAAAGGCTGATTTCGTATCTGAAACAATAGAGGCAAGAAAGCAGTGGTGTGACATAGTTAAGGTGCTAAAAGAAAAAGCTTCCAGCCAAGAATTCTCTATCCAG
>JAQZBX010018647.1:0-34427 GCA_029593785.1 Cabassous unicinctus | reverse complement strand
ATAAAATAATGAATATTAACATTTAAAGAATATTTCTAGTGAGTCAGGATGCATAGAGTTTGTGTATATTTACTCAGTTTACCTTTCAGGCAAAGCTATGACCTCCAATATACTCATTTTATGACTATTAAATGATAGAATAATATCCAAACAATGGAAAATGCTCTGAAAGTTTTTATTTTACTGCTATCACATTCAAACAAACCAGTTAAGCCATCAGGGAGACTAAAGGAGAATGATTTGAAGTAGTCATTATCAATAAAGAGAATAAAATGAATAAATGAAAGTTTGTAAATGTTTTTATGCTTATGTCATTCCTCATGTTGATTCTCCCAGGTTTTTAGATATTATTTACCTTCATTTCACCAGGTCCAAAGCAAATTATACAAAGATGTCAAACTGCACAACAGTGACTGAATTCCTGCTAACCAGATTTTCTGATGTGTGGGAGCTCAGAATCATTCATGCCGTGCTATTCCTACTGATGTACTTGGCCATCCTCATGAGAAACCTTCTCATAGTCATAGTAACCACCTTCGACCATAGTCTTCATACACCCATGTACTTCTTTCTTAGGAATCTGTCTGCTCTGGACATATGCTACATTTTTGTCACTGTACCCAAGGCATGTGTCATCTTCCTGTTTGACAACCGGGTGATCTCCATTGTTGGATTTGCAGCTCAGATCTTCCTTGTGCTCTTGTTTGGTTCTGCTGAGATGCTGTTCCTCACCATCATGGCCGGGGACCACTATGTGGCTATCTGCCAACTCCACTGCTATGCTGTGATCATGAACCCATTATCTGTGCTCAGATGACATTGGATTCTATATTTATTTGTTTTATCTGTGCAAGAGTAAACACTAGTAACACTTTCTGATCATCCTTCTGCCAGTCCAGTGTGGTCCATCAGGTCTTCTGTGACATCTATTCTCTGCTGTGGCTCTCTTGCTTTGACACCTTCATCAATCAAGTTCTAATTTTTGTCTCTGTGGGGGTGATTTCTGGTGTTTGCTTTGCCTGCATCACCATTTCTTATATTCACATATTTTTCTACTGTGCTTAAGTTTCCAACCAGAGGAGAACGAGGAAAGGCCTTTTCCACCAGTGTCCCTCACATCCTCACGGTGAATGTCTTTGCCTGCTCAGCTGCCACTTTGTATATGAAGCCAATCTTCAACTCTCCCACAACTCAGGACATGACTATTTCTGTTTCCTATCCTATGGTCTCTCCATTCTTGAATCCTATGATTTTATAGTCTTCAAAACATGCAGATAAAGGAGGCTTTAAGGATACTTTTAAGCAGAAAAATGTTTAAAGGAAAATAATAGAATTCAAGTCATTTCCCCTTGATGAGGTGAGAGGAAAATGCTTCAAAACTAATTTTCTGGCCTATTTTCATCTTTGTGGGAGCTGAAAACATATGTAGGGACTGTCGTTATATTATGAGTCAGTATAGAAACAAAACAAATTTTCTTCATTAAGTTTCCTTCAAAAAAGGCACATTTTTTGATTCTGGAAATTTGCTGAAGACTCACACCTTTTGCTAAATACTCCTCTTTCCAATTAGTCTCCTCTGAATCTGGGGAGACATAAAACTGATGAACTATTATGTTTCTGTGACCTATTTGTGCAATTGTCAGATAGAAAATCATTCATGCAAACATATATTTAAATATTCCTAAAAATGTAAATTATAACATCTGTAACCTGGTCATAAAATAGCATTAAATATTTTCCTTCTAAATTAAAGCAAAATCTTAAGAAGTTTTCATAAGTAATTCAGATCAATAAAAACTTATCCTGCTTGTCATAAGGAAGAAGTAAAAATATTATATAAGTAATACTTTTACTCAAAGTAAACAAATGCCTTTTACAAAATATAAATTGATGTATGTTTGATCTACTTGGGATTTAGATAATTTGATGGCAAGTATTAATTTCTCCAATGTAAGAAGACAAAAATAAGGCAATTATTTTCCTGTTTCATATATAAAGTTTTCTTATCCATAGCTTCAACATATTTAGAAGGCAAAATGATGAAAATCTATATTTAGGAGAGTTTCAGATTGGTTTCTCTGATATGATAACCCATAATCCATAAAGTAATGCTTAATTTAGGCACAGTACTCTCCAATGGATGATTGAAATGCCTGATATATTAAAGAATTTCTAAAATATAAACTATTTTGAGTGGAAGTAACAAAATTATTAATTTTCAGCACTTGATCAGGATGTTGGGGAAGATATTGTCATTAATTATACCTGGATCTGATGTTAGTGTCAATTCTGTTATTTTATTTCTAATATTATTTCCTAGGGTGCTAATATGGTAGTAAACTGATGCATTTTGATACCTTACAAACATTTATAATACATAGCATTTGCAACAAAATTATACTGAGTATAATCCTCATATATTATTTTGCATTTATACATTATATATATATAATTTTGTAAAGCGTTTTGTAGCTGCAATGTATAAACCATAATATAGTTTAAAATAATGACAGGGAAAAAATAACGACAGGAAAATAAATTTAATATAAGGATTTATATTTTATCCTCACTAACATTTTTATTTCAGCAATGCACAATACAATTCGCCTGCCAAATCCCTAAAGTAAATGGCCATCTTTACCTTTACAATTTATAATGTTGCTTTGAAATATCTGTTCAAATAACATCATAGCAATTATATACACAAAATAATATAGCATCACCCTAATAAAAGCAAAAATTATAAAACCAAAAAAAAAAAGAAATAGAAATATCATATTTAAACAATTTAAGTTATGGTTCATAGCAATGAATAGAAAAAAATATATGAAAAATCTCGTAGACAAATTTGAACTATCCTATTTACAACTTGTCCTAATTGACATTTCATAGCCCTATATTTGTACAACATAACTGCAGGTAATAACTTTTACTTCCCATACACACTGAATATTTACCAAAATAGAACATATTCTGTGTCATGATGAAAGGTTCCACAAAGTACAAAGGAGTGTAATCATACATCATATGATCTTTTACATCAGTAATCAACAGAGGAGAGTTATTGAAATTGTTGACTATGTTTACATGTCAATTTCACATTACAGTTTTATTAATATGCTTTGTGTGTTTATAAACTCTGTTACTTGTTGCATAAATGTTTAGGGTTCATATGTCTTCTTGGGCAATTGACTCCTTTATCACTGTGAAATGATTAATCATATCTACTTATTAATAGTTTTTGCTCAGAAATCTACTCTTACTGTTATTAATAGAACCACTCTAGGTTTCCTTTTATTCATTTTAGCATGTATATACCTATCTATTACTTTTAACCAATTTGTGCCTTTCCATTTCAAGTGCATTTCATGAAGGTAGCAAAAAGTTGATTTCTTACTTTTTAATCCTACCTGATAATGTCAAATTTTTAATTTTTGTATTTGTTTCTTTTTAATAATCATTGTAATATTTTTTATTTTGGGGTTTAAATTGTCATGTTGCTATTTACTTTCTCTTTGTATAATTGGTAATGTTCCTTTTTTCCATGATTTTGTCTTCATTTGGATTTATAAAATATATTTTAACTTCTTTGCAAGATTGTTAACTATAATTCTTTGTTTTCTAGTGTTGGTTACTGTTTTGTGTTTGTAGTATACATATTTAATGTCTCAGTATATATTCATTTGATATTATACCATTTCTTGTGAAATATAAATAGCATGCAATATTATACAATAGCATGTTTCTATTTCTCAAATTTCTTTGGGCTATTTTGATATACATTTTACTTATAGCTATGTTACAAACCACCAAATACATTATTACTATTTCTGTGTAAACAGTCCATTATCTTCTAAAGAGTTTTCCATAATAAGAAAAATATTAATCTTAAGTGATACATTTTGAGTTTCTAGTTCTCTTCATTGTTTGAGTAGATAAATATTTTCATTTCCCTTCTTCCCAAAGAATATTCTTTGACATTTGTTGAAGTGTGGGAGTGCTGGTGGTAGAATCTCCAGCTGTTGCATATCTACATATGTTTTTAATTTATCTTCATTTTTAAAAGTTACTTCTACTGAAAACAATTTAAGTGGTCACTTTTTCATTCAACAATTTAAACATTGTTTTCCACTCTATTTCTTTGCTTATAATAAGAAATATGATGCCACTTTTATCTTTGTTTTTCTGTATATAATGTTTTCAAGTTTTTGGTGGTTTTTTGATCTCTTTAGCACAACATTTGAACTTCTGTCATTGATTTTCTTTGGGCACGCATCTTCATATTTTTTGTGTTTGGTATTCATTGAGCTTTTTGTATATGAGGCTTTATACATTTTTATCAAACTTGGAAAAGTTTCAGCCAATAAATCTTGAAATAATGTTTCTGACTAATCCCCTATTTCTTTCAGTTACATCAATTATATTCATTAAATCTCTTTAAAGATAGTTCAAACTGGATGACTCTTATTGCCCAGTCCTGTGCAGTTATCTCATATATTATATTTTGTTAAAATCCAGAAGTTCCTCTAGGGTATGTTGATTTCTTCCTGTCTCTATTAATATTTTGAACACATGGAAAATAGTTATAATGATAATAAGGCTTTTAAATAACTTGCCCGTCAATTATAATATTTACCTCAGTTCTAGGTTAGAACTTGTTGATTTCTTTTATCTTCATCACATTTGATTTTCTTGTTTGTGTCTGTGTGTGTATGGTAATCCTTCCTTGCAAGCCAGATATTGGCAGTTTTATGTTTTTACTTATGTATATTTTATTACTACAGATATACTTTGGCTTAACTCAGATTCACAGGTAAGATATTTGTACATAGTTTAATCTTATTAAATATTTCTTTAAAAATTTGTGTGGGACCCTAACAGTGTTAGTTCTAGGCCTAATTATTCCCTTTGACTTAGGCGATACCCTCCTGAATAGTTTAGCATCATGATATGTTCCACTTACCTCTCAGTCCAGGC
The DNA here is from genome assembly GCA_029593785.1 of Cabassous unicinctus. Taxonomy (NCBI): domain Eukaryota; kingdom Metazoa; phylum Chordata; class Mammalia; order Cingulata; family Chlamyphoridae; genus Cabassous; species Cabassous unicinctus. The sequence goes on along the minus strand of JAQZBX010018647.1, from coordinate 29,450 downwards.
ACATTTTCCATCCCTGTGTGAGTACCTGGCACTGTTCACCCAAATCCTTTTGGACAGTTCCTGGATTAACCTTGAACAGTTTCCTCACATGTGTGTTCAGAACAGTTCTTTGCTGAAAACTTGATGTTAATATTATACGGATTTCCAGGTTTTTTTGTTTTTTATTTTTTTCTGTCTAGGCCTCTCTTTTCTGTCACTCAGTCATATAAACACTAGTAAGCTTGTTCTAAATCTCCAATCTGCCACCTCAACCCAGGTAATTCACTAGACTACATCTCTGATCTTCTTTCATGTGTTCTACCAGAAAATTATTTCAATGCTATCAAGTGTGACAATAATAAATGGTGTTTTCCTTATTAATTTTCTATCTTTCAGGGATCTCTGTCCTTCACTGCCTGAAATCCAATGTCTGGAAATCTGTTTTTGTTTTGTTTTGTTTTGTTTTTCGGGAAGTTTTGAATTTTGGGTTGTTTCAAGAAGGAGGCCCCAAGAAAGCCTCAGGTGTTATCATTCAAATGCTTCAGTTATTGACTTGAGTGGGGTTTGGATTTAGTTTTTCACATTTAAAAATTGGAACACTGTATAAGTGATTGGATATCCCTTTTGATATTAGGTAATAAACCTGGCTTCTCTGTTAGATACCTTGTTAAATGTTTTCTATCACTCTATCATGTGCAAGCCCTGAGGGCATCCAGAAGTAAGGTTTTAAAGTCATCATTTGGATGAGGTCAGGTTTAAGTTCCCGGACTCTGCTGAAAATATCATGAGTGAGCTGGGAAGTGGACCATTTACTCCAGATCCATTTTAGGCTTCAAATGAGATTGTAGTCCTGGTTGAAAGTTTAAAGGAGTGTTATGTAAAACCTGAGTCAAAGAAATTTGACTAAGGTGCTCCTGGTTTCCTGACTTAATAAACCACAAGATAATAAATATTTCTATCGTGAAATTGCAATGCTTAGGGAATTATTTTTAGACAATATTCTGCATTATGTAATATTTTTTATATCTGAAGTAATATGATGCCATAAAAACAGCAAACAGAGAGACAGAATGTGGATTTGAAATCAAATTTTAAACTTTGAGAATACTTTGAGAATAGGGTGAAATATGAATGGTGCTATCATGAAGTTAATAGCTGTATAATGGTTGTAATAAGGCTTATATGGAGGGCTTATAGGAAGACAAGAAGTTCTTGTTGAAAACTTAAGTAAGGTCGATTCCAGTTAAGTAGCAGTAGAAGGTTTAGTAACACTGTTGCTTGCAACAATGTTGAAAGTAAGAAATGTGACTCTTGATCTGGCTGAAATGACAAGGAGATTTTGAAATTGCCTTGATGATGCTGCATGAGTTCTTCTTTATTGTTTATAGTAAAATTAAAGTGTAGAAAGAAAAATTGAGGGAAGGAATGTTAAACAGGAAAGAAGTGGCAATTGATAGATTGAAAATTAATAGCCTGTCCAAATTTCAAATGAGAGTAATATCAACAAATGGTTTCTGAGTTAATATTGAAACCAGGACAGTGCTAGGAAAACTGGTATCAGACAATGATTTCAGAGAAGAAAATCCTTCAAATCCCATTGAAAAAGGGAATAGAAGAAGAAATAACCAAGAAGTGCTTTCTAGCAAATCCAGCAAAACCCCTTAGAACCACCCCTTGCAATTAGAAATAATAAGTCATCATTGAAACAAAAGAAGGATGCTGCTGCTAAAGGTTTTAAACTGAGCAATATTAAGTATAGTCCAGAAGTAAACATTCTTCAAGAAGAATATTCTATTTCTTTACTTCTTTCCTGTCTCCTAGCATCTTCTCATAAAACATAACTGATTTTCTCCCATATCCCAAAATATTCACCTGCAATTCCCAGTCCCCCTTTTAGTAACTAATTTGGTTCTTAATACTGACTCTACTTTTTGTAGCACTTTATTTTATAGAAGAGGAATTTGAGGTAAAGAGAAGTTACTAACTTGTTTAAGATCACACAGATTGTTTAGGATTCAATAAAGGGTAACCAACAGTAAAGTAGTAGTGGATATTTTTATTTTTGAAAACATTATTCTCAATTTAATTCAGAAAATATTTTCCATGTATTTTTATGCCTAAATATCCTTGCTGGATAATTTTTTATGTTATTTTTTTATATTCCTCCCAATAATTTTATTTTATTGGAGGCTATTTTACAAATGAGGGTAACTTAAATGACGTGCATAGAGTCAAATAATTAATAAGTAGAGGAACTGGGAATCATCCAGATTCATGTCTTTTGTGGTTTGAGTATTGAATCATGTAACCCACCAAAGACAAATACTTAATCTTAATCCACATTCCTGTGTTAGTGAACTAAACCATATGTAATATATTTGACTATGTTAAGGTAAGTCAGGGTGTGGACTCATTTGTTAATAGAATCTCCTATATAGACGTGATAAAAACTTAAATTGCATGTCTAGAGTAGCCAGAAGTCAAAGAAAGACACGGGAGGATACAAAGACGTTGCCATGTAGCAGAAAGCTGCCATCATAACACTACCATCTCTGAAAGAGTGCATGACTGTGATGGCATCTTGATTTTGGCTTTTTTCTGCCAACATATTATGTGGTATTTGTTTATGCCAACTCATTTTGTGTTATTTTTCATAGCAGCACTAACAAACTAAACTGGTATATAATTTCTCAGGCAAAGGATGCCCCTGTTTCTAAATCTGGACTTCAACTTCGACTTTCCTTCCACCTTACAAGTACCAAGATATTCCCAGAATCAAAGTTGTCTGGACGATGCTTAGACCATTTCCTTGGATGGGGCAAGAAGTAGAAAAGGAAGCTACAAGATGTTTTGTATTCTCCAGTCTTTTCTTTCTTGAGCTGTTGCCAAACATCTGTCTGAGAATACGCTCTCCTGCCAATGGGGGTTAAATGAAAAACTAGTCTAAGGATTTCTCTCCATTTTCCTCCAGTGGATAATTCACATCACTGTCTCATGAGGTAGAAGAACATATTGATTAGCATGCAGGCTTATAAACAAGATCAGTCTGGGTTTAAATCCACTTCATGAGATTATGTATAAACCAGATGATATACTGCACATAGCAGGACTGATATATAGAATGTGCTCCTTATTTGTTAATTCACGTTTCCTTTAACTGCGATAATGGTTTCAGGGAATGTCAACATCACTCTCAGATATTTTAGTGCAGAGAACAAACACTCATTAAAGATTTTAGAATTATGAAAATTTTGAATCAGTATTTAATACAACAAAATTTGGCCTTTCTTCTCTCCTTATTTCAGCATCTTCCAGCATCCTACCAAGCATAGAAAAAAATAAAAGATGCTATAGAAATAATTTGAAACAATTACTGCCATAAACCTGCATCAATCTCACTATGATCTCTCATGTCCTGTACTGAAGATGACAGCCAATGATGGCCTTTTGCCCTATGGTAGGTGGCATTCTTAGCATGATACATGCATTATTTCATATAACCCCATGACAGTCCTATGAGATAAGTACATTATAGTATTCTTTGTACAGATATGAAAAACTGAGTCATAGAGAGACTAAGAAACTTGCAAACCTTCACCTACTTAGTAAGTAGAAGTACCAATGCTAGGAGATTTAGTTTATTGAATTACAAAGCTTTTGCTTTTAAACATGATTAAAATTTTTAATATTAAATGTTTGTCTAGTTTATATGTCTATCCTCAGAACATCAACAGTGGAACAACAGAACAGTTTTTCACTGACCAAGATATTTTCACATGTTTTCTTGTGTAGTCCTCCAATGAGCACTGTAAGACAAGTATTACTGGGGTTGATTTATAGGCTCTGAGTGACACATGCACCTGTAGTCCCATATTAGAATATTTTGTGTCTTATATCTCAAATTCTAAGATCAATTCCAAACCTCAGCCATAGAGACCCTGCAAACCCAACCTAGTTGACTCACTCACCACACGCCCTTGGTCACAGATTCCACAGCCCCATCAGAGAAAGAACAAGCTTGCTTGGCTGCCATCTTGGATGAAGTTGTTAATTTTAATCCTCTGGGAGATAATAGTTCATAGCATGTTTAACTCCTTTTACCTGAGCAATATCTATTTCATACTTCTTTGTACCCATAAATGAAAATATTAGTAGGGACAAATTCTGGGGATTCCTCAGCATAAAAAACAACATAAGCAAAAACAGCCACATTTTACAGATGCTGTTTGGTGGTAAGTTTCTACCCCATTTTCATCCAGACTCCAAGGGACCAAAGGAGCTATCTCCAGGCAAAGCAAAGTCTTTCTAAAAAAGTGCTTATATATGCTGTCTTCAGGAATCTGCTACTCCAGGGTAACTTTCATTTGTTGCTGATTCCATAGTACTTATTCCTAATTTTTCTGCTTTAACGTAGTTTGTTACATTCAGGGCTTTAAATCAGGTTGGAGTGCAAATCAAATAATGCTTTTTATAACATATTATGTCTGCCATGAAGAAGGCAAGACTAGCAAATGTGCCATGAAGAGGCATTGGAAAATATGTCCTTCAATGGTTAGGTTTCTCCCCATCAATTTTTGTTGAAGCCTATTGGAAGTTTTGACTAATGAAATTCGTATCTGAGCTAGGGTTATTGTGGCCCATATTCATAAGATTGTATAAGCCTATAAAACAAAAATAAACTCAGTCTATGAATTCATAGATATTTAGGAAGTCTCTCTTAGCAATAACTTTTGAAGCATTAGTTGATGCAAAAGAAATATATTTAAGGCAAAAATTGATGAATTTACGAAGTAGCATGTAGTGAGGGATCAGTGGTTGCTGACTTCATGCAAAGTGTACCTAACAGTAACATGCCTTGTCATGGAATAAACTTGTTACTTCTCTAAACACATTTGGAAGGGTAGGGGCAAACAGTAACCCCATTGTTAATACTTTTCTCTTAAGGTACCACTACAGATTTCAATTTACAGATAAGTTATATTTTAACAGGTTTCTACCATTACAGATTTTTATGAATAATGATCGTGATAACCAGACTATTTAGAAAAGCAGTCTACTCACATATTTTGGACATAAACCTGACATAAGGAAATAAAAAATCTTATATTAAATTGTTTTACTGATTTAAAGTCAGAATATTCTTTTCATAAGGAAATCAGTTTAGAAAATTTGTGGAAGAATCCCAAGAAATCCCCAAGAGTACCATAAATCAGATAAGCATTAATCATCTTTAGTAGACCTTTTAATGATAATTTTCTATGCATATATGACATTTTGACAGTTGTAAGCCTAAGATGTATGATGTTTTCTATCTCACATTTTCTACTCTGTATTATATCTAAAATACATTTCCACATCATTAATTCTTCTTACAAAACTCTTTGATGTCTACCACATATGTATAATTATATATCATTATACATTGCACTGTTCCATTTAGACATTTGGGCTGTTGTAAATTTTTCACTTTCATAAAATTATCATGAACTATAACCTGTATTCTAATTTTTACACACATTTTTTTAACCAGCATAAATTCCTAAGAGTTGGAGTATTGACCAAGTGGCACAACCAATTGCAAAGACATATAAAGTCAAATTTATTTCCAGAAAGTTTTCTACCAAAACACACACACAGAAACACATACCAGATAATATAGCTCTCATACATCTTTGTTATTTGCGAGTTAAAAATATTTCACATTTTCAATTGCATTTCTTTGATACCTTATGAAGTAGGGTATTTTGAGGGGGTCTCTTTTTTTCCTCACTTATTTTCCAATAGAGTGAGTAGACTATATTTTTGTAAGAGTCTTGTGTCATACTCATTGCAAATATTTTCAGGTGGATTCCTGTAACTGCAGTGCTATACTGTCAAGCTGAAAGGTGTTAGCACCCTTGCTGAGAAGCCCAAAGAATGTTTCTCGAAGACAGGTGAGATTCATATATTCGTGTATTGCAAGAAGGAAACTTACAAGCTAGAGAAACAGTCCAGGGTGGCAGCTGGACCCAGGTGCTACTCTGCTATTCAAGTAGAGATATACAGCAGTATATATAGGAGTATATAAGAACAATGACAGGGACATTATAAACCACAGGACTTGGGGGTATTTGCTGGAATGTGCATACCTTTTCTTAATGTTCTTTCCCCGGTCTCTGTGCAGAGACCCTTAACTTTGTGGTCACAAGACTGTGTTTCTAGTTCTCTTTCCCCATACTTGGCCTCTCCACCATCCCCAGCCTTCTCTTCTTCATTAGCTTCCATAACATAAGCCCAACTCACACCTTGGACATGAAGGCAGAGATGGGTAGGGACTACCAACACATGGCTCTCAACAATATTGACAATAAAGATTTAAGAATAGCAGAAGCCACATGCAGCACATTGTGACGGCTTCACCTACTCCAAGCAGGGTCATCAGGCCTATCTGGAGTAATGGTTGCACCCATGTCCCTCTCCTGCCACAGTCCAGCTGAAAAAGTCACACAAAGTATGTTTTCATATACTTTGCAACCAGCGGGCTTGCTTTTGGATTTTAGTTTTCTTGTGTCCTACTGCCCCTGAGGTTTAGCCCATATATAGCAGGAGGTGTTATCAATAGCATGTATACCTCTTTCTTGGGTTATGAGGAAGACTAAGGCAATGTGCCTAGCAATCACTATTTTGGCTAGAAAGTCTAATGATTTTGCTGAGCCTAAAATGATCATGCTATGAACTCAGCAATGTAACTCAAGGTGGGTAATAGATTGTGTATCATGTGTTCATGGGTGCTTACTCCCACTTGGGATGGTAATGTTCTGTATGTACCAGGCCCCATGTTTCCAGTCCACTGGACTGTCACCCCAAGTGTGTTAAGCTCTTCTAAGCCAGCTTCTTTTATCCTACCCTTCCTTCAGGCTGCCCTAACCTCCCAACATCCTAGAAATCATGTTGAAGGTGCAATGGGATAAAAAGGGGATGATTCACTTACAGTGCCTTCCAGGGAACTGCTGAGTTCAGCTTCCAGCGACTTAAGTAAGACAGGAAGTCCATCCAGTAAGAAAGATGTCAGGATGTAGATGGCAAAGCTCCTTTAATGAGCAGCCATACAAGTTCTCACACAATGCTAGCTGTCTGTGAATACTGGGTGATATTGCAGGTCCATCTAATTCTATGATCGAGGGCCCATCTTTTAGTGCATTGTGCTGTTAGTGGGATCCTTGTTCAGAGGAGATATCATCTGTATAGCTGAAGTGGTGGCAGAGTCACTTTTTCAAGTTATCTCATGTATGCACTGTGTCTGTAAGATGAACTAGAAAACCAAGGTCATAAACTGAATAGGTGTCTACCATTTCTGATTGATTGGAGAAAGAAAGCTGATATAGTACACTTGTCATGAACAGTCCATGAATCCTATCTGGAATAGTTCTTAAATACCTTTTTTTGTCTCTGTCTTGTAGTTGACATCACTCACATTATGAAATGGCAGATTGGGCCTGTTTTAATGAGACAGGTATTCTGTTTTCTTGGGACCATAATTCACTGTCAGTATTTCGATGTCTAGTTCAGTGGTGGATCCATTCAAAAGTGGAAGCAGCCATGGTAGTTCATCTATTTCATGGCTGTCATTGTCCTTATCCTCTGGGTATGGTTCATTCTCTGTCTCCTTCCCAGGAGGATCTCCATACTCTTTGGGGTGTAAAGCAGCTCAGCATATCCTTTATCAGCTAACGTTTTCTTATGATATTCACCTTAAACAGGGTCATTCCATGAGCTTCAAGTGGGTGTGATGGTTTGAAGCTGTATGTATCCCAGAAAAATATGTTCTTAAAGTTAATCCGTTCCTATAGATGTGTACCCATTGTAAGTAGGATCTTTATGTCAGTAGAATCTTAAGTTAACATTTGACCCCCCTCATTCAGGAGAGGTCTTAATTTTTTACTACAGTCCTATATGAGAGAATGAAATTCAAACAAAGGTAAGGAAAGCCAAGGATGCAAGAAGGCAAAGCAACAAAACCTGGAAGAGAAGGGAGAGACCAGCAGTCACTTCATGTCTTTTGCTATGTTGCAGAGCAACCTAGGATTGCTGGCAGTCAGTCATCAGGATGAAAGCATTGTCTTGATTATGACTTGTTTTGTACATTTTCAAGGCTTCAAAACTTTAAGCTTGTAATCTAATAAATTCCCATAGTTAAAACCAATGCATTTTAGGGTATCTGCTTTAGGCAGCTCTAACAAACTAGAACAATGAGTAACATAGATGGTGCCCTTCCAACTGCAAGTTGTTTCCAAAAGTCTCTCCCACACACTGGGGATAGAGATCCTTTAATTTTCCCATCATTGTTCCCTCCTTTAACCTAACAAGCCATCTACACCAGCACATGAGTCAGCAACAGGTTAAAGGGGGAAGGGTTTGGGTTCAAGTGTTCCAGGGCTAAGAGGACCACTCATATTTCAGCCAGTTGGGTGCTGCTTTTTTCTCACAGAAAGAGATACATAATCTGCCTGACCCAAGAGAAATGGCAGCTAATTCCCATAAAAAATTTCCAAGTCAGGTGTTAATGTTGTAAATTTGAGGAATTCTACCCAGAAAACAGAAGACAAAATTCAGATGACTGAAGTAACAGATAATTAAACTTTACACTGAATGTGCTTGCTCTTTATTTCCCTTGGCATTTTCTGGCCTCTCAGCTGATTTAAACTTTTTAATCACTTACAGACAATTGTAAACTTTCCTCTTTGATACCCACAAGGTAACTCTATACTATACTGGCCTTTCTAATGTTATTCTTTTCTTACTATAGTTTCAATGTCTGCCTAAATCCACTCAATCATTTAATAAAACAATCTAACCATGTGTCATATTCATAATTATTTTCCTTTAGGAGCCACCAAGCTCCCTTTAATCGCAGGAAGTTTAAATGAATAAATTGCCTGTCTGAGTAATTTAATTCCATCTCTAAGTGATGTTCAGATGGAAAAAACCACCAAGGTTAAAATACTTAGAATTTAAAATCCTAGCCACATGACAGTAAGAGCAAAGACTCCTTCTGTAGTAAATTATCATCTGTGGGCTTTTTGTAGGAGCTACCTAATTTATCCAGATAATCTTAAAAAATAGAACTTAGATAGTGAGAAGATAAAGGAGTGTAAATATTTGTGTACTCACTCACTTTATAAGACAACAGAAGAAAGAATGACTACTACCACTACTTAAGTCAAATATTTCATTTTTTAAATTTCGGTTTGATTATCTTTATATATAGCTTATATATAAACTATATATATATATATATCTACATATATATATCTGATAAAAGACTATTTGTGTTACTCATGTTATTAGTGTCATAATTATATTATTGGAAAATATAGTAGGGATATTTTGTCCTCCCAAAAATCATTGGACATCCCCCCCTGTAAAAATCCCAATCAATACGTAAAAGTGTGGAAATGGATAGAGTTGATGGTAATGCATTATAGTGAATTAACACAGCTGGTTTATAAAAGGGATCATGGCTGAAAAGGGGTAGTCTAGGGATGTAATTGTCAAAAGACAGCTAGAGAATAATCTAGGGACTGAATAACATATGAACCCAGACGTGGATGAGGATTCTGGTTAATAGTACATATAAAATAATGATATTCTATGAACTAGAACAAATGTAAGTAAGTATTACAAGATGTTAAGAATATGGAAATGCATGGGAAAAAAACAATTAATGTAACTTATGGTCGGGACTTAACAGGAATATTTTAATATTCTTGCATCAATACCAAAGAGGGTACTGTGATAATAATAGGAGGTATGGAAAAATATACCTAATTTATGCTATAAACCATAGTTATAGATCATCATAATTGTCTGATGATGTTCTCTCATAATCTATAACAAATGCTCCACAACAATGTAAGGTGTTGGTGGAAGGAGGCTGTATGGGAAATGAGCACCTATGCATGACTGTTTGTAAGCTCACAACTTCTCAAAAAAAAAAAAAATACGCACACACACTCACATACATCCCAAACACAGGAATATTGCAGTTCACAAATTGTTATTCAGGTTACCAAGATTTCTCAAGCAGCAAGGAAATATTCACCTACAAATGAAAAAGTAGCTGTAAGGGCAGGAATTTTGTTGGCAGTTTCATAAACAAATAGTAGGAAGTTGGATAGGTTTTGGTGATTGAAGCAGGGACTTGTTAGTCTTGTAGGGGAACATTAGTGTAAGGTGGACTTTATTTTTATTTGGGTCAGATATGCTTAATTAGAAGTTTAATAGCTTTTCTGTGTCAAATTCTTAATAAGGTCTTTCCAAAGAGGATGAGTGTCACATAATTCAATGCTAGTTTGAGGACTTTAACAATTTCGGTGGTTCTGAGAAAACCCAATGTTTACATTGCATTTTCTAAACAAAACTTACCAGTTACCACGTGCAAACTTGTCAGGAAATTGTGTTTCACTAACTTGATGGCTGTATTTAGTATAATCCCAGAGAACATCTAGAGTCCATTTCAGACCATCATTTTCTCCTCTCATGAAAAAGATATTTATATAACTTAATTCAAGAAGAAAAACTGGACCTTGCTATAAGAATCAATAATTAGCTACTGAAACAGCATTCTAGACCATTATTTTCTCTCTTACTTCTTCTATAATCCACACATTTAAAACCTGTGATAAGTTGGGAAAATCAATTATTCTAAGATTTTGAACTGGACAGGTGAACTCTATAATTATACTAAAAATATAAATGCATCCCACAATAATTGCATAAAATTGGACAGATTATAGTTTGAAGCAGCAAAACCCTAAATATAATTTTGGTCTCTTAAGGTGAAACATGTGAAATATATCTATATTTGGAAACATAATATTCTGTCTAGTTTGCATGTGGTAGCTGATAGGTTTTATATTTATATTATGGAGCAAATGTTGTAATTAAATCCCAACAGAAATGTTTGGTTATTTAACATTACTAAGTGACCTAGATCATAAATTTTCAAAATCATGACATTAAGGAATTTTGATAATAAATTCGTACACAATTTTTCTGGTTCTTTAGATTGAAGATAGGATCTGCCCTTTTGATCTGATTTTGGCAGGCGTAGCTCCTGGTTTATATAGAAGTGGAGATAAAACTCTGCTTTTAATTTCTATTGTTTTAGGTTCCTAGGCTACTCAAGAAATAACATGAAATGGGCTGGTTTAAACAAGGGGCGTTTATTATCTTATGGCTTGGTCCAATTCAAAACATCATTAACGAAATGCTATATCCCCTAAGACTATGGTGTTCTGGGGGTGGCTGCTGGCTGTCCTTGGCTTTTTGTCACGTGGCAAGGCACATCACATAATCTCCTTATCTCTTTCATCTCCTCTGGGTTCTGTTTCAATTTCTTGCTTCTTGTGGCTTTGTCTCCCTCTGTCTGAATTAAATCCACATATAAATGACACCTTTAATAGTATTAAGCCTTATCCTGACTGAGGTAAGTCACATCTTCAATGAAGGAGCTTCATGAAAGATCTTGCTTACAATGGGTTCACATCCCAGGAATGGATTAAATTTAAGCACATTTTGTTTCTGAATTACATAGAGCTTCAAACCACCACACTTACCTTATTTTTTGTCAGTGTTCCAGTGCATGATCTCCAATTTCTAAATGTTTTTTCATTGCATTGTCACATCCAAAGTATCACCCAACCACAACAACAAAAAGAAAACCTCCCACTTAATAAAACTTGATGAGAGACTTGGTGAGCAAGGATAACATGGCACACAATGATGCAGATCTGAATTGAACACTTCTATAGCCAGTAATACTCAATCTTTCAGATCAAGTTGGAGAATAAGCACATGGTGAATCAAGAATTGAGAATACCTAGATCATCATAATTGTGTGCTCTAGTAAATATTTGATCAGGAAATTACTACTCAATAGTTCAGGCAGTAAATAAAGTCACTGTTGGCCTCAGGGAATTCACATGACCCCAATCTACATTGACAAACATTTTGGTCATCTGAGCTAATAGTCTGCTTATGGAGATAAAGTTGGTTACTCAAGACTTATACCATGACACTAAAAGATCTTACTTCAAGACTTTCACTAACCCTAAATTCAATCTTAATCTATCATGATGTAAACATTTCCCAATCCCAAACTATTCCTTGCATGGAAAATCCTTCCTAAATCATTTGAACTCATCCTAAGAACCATATTCTTCCTAACTTTCTCCTTCTGGGTTCTTTGAAGATAATGTTTTCCCTGATTGAGTGAGTTTAATAAATAACTTTTGCTTAATCACCAGTGATAATAAGGAAGTCTCTGTTGTATAGTTTAACATATTTCCTTAATGTGAAATCAAATGATAATATATCAGCATGTTATAGGTCATCATTTAATATGTAACAATGCAATGTTATTTGTAGTGAAATAGAAATTTGAATAAAACTGACAGAGCGTCAAATATAATTTTCTGGGTTTCAGTACATACGATGTGTGTGGGAAAGAGGGAAATCAAACATCAGATAATGAGAGTTATTATTTATCATCAAATATAAATATTGGAAATAGTTCCATTAATTTTGTTAGCCTTAATTATTATATTTATCCTATATGATTAATGAAATTGAAAAGTAGATACTGGATAATATACCTGGCACAACAGCAATTAATTATTTTTTTAAGAAATAGTATAGAAAAATTTTAACATCTTTAAGTTGAAATAAGATGAGGATTGATTTAAATTGGAAAATATGTACAATGACATGGCCAACAGAAATATATTAAAACTGTCAACTGACAGATAGCAAACTAAGATGCAAGGCAACACTGGCATTAATTTGGGGTTGCAATTCATGGAGCACAAATTCAGGTAGCAACCCAAATCATGTCTCTTGACATGTCCTGGTAAAGATTTTTAAAGAAATAAGAAGACAATGAGATAATTTGCTTGTTGTTGGTAGATATGTGTGGTACTCCAAATGTCCTTGTGGTTAATATATTACTGAGTTGTCTGTATCATGCAGTTTTTTTATGGTGTCAAGATTTCCTTAGGGTTTTAAGGAAATTTATTAGTTAAGGATTTGCATACTTTGGGAGTTTGTGACATCTGGCTGAGCCCTTTTGACGCCATTTTAAATCTCCTAACCATAGTAACTCTATTTTGCTTTATTTAAACATTTATTCACTGTTTTTTAGGATCTTCCTCTGACAGCATCCATAATCAACATTTGGCATTAATCCTTCAGGGTGAGGGATGCTCATTCCTTGGAGTCATGTCGCATTTAGGGGGCAAGGTAGTGAGTTTATTTGCAGAGGTTGGTTTGGATAGGTACCATATTTCAGTAAGAAGGAAGTTTTCAAGTGCTGACTCAAGCATTAATGATAGTTAGGCTTACTTTCATCATTATAGATATGTTTCATAAGTGCAAGTTTCACAAATAAGGTCCTGGTGCCTAAGCATGATTTGGAAGGTAATTGTAGCTGTTATTCTGAAGATGAGACAACAAATAAGAAATATCATAGTGTCTATAGAAGAAAAAAATATTTATCAAGTTTTGAAATATGCTATGAATCTAGACTTCCAATGATTTAAGCTTTAGTCAACTGGATAAGTACTTACAGGTGTGGCTAACAATTGTAAGCCTTCTGAGGAGTCTAAATTAGTATAAACCTTGAAATTTGATAGAATGAGTATTTTAATGCCTTTCTGTGTGGCTGAGAAAAAGGGATGACAAATGATAAGTTACCAGGAAATATGGTAAGAGCAAGAATGATGAGTTTAAAATGGGATAGAATTCATTATGGGAGGGACAGATATGGAGCGGGGTATAAAAGAAGGGGTGAAGAAAGAATTTAAAAATGAAAATCAGAGAGTTGATAGGATAATAATGAAGTTTACAAGAGGCATTATTGAGCTCATTCAATCTGATTACTATCAGATCTGGTACTGGTTCTTGGACTAGTCATTCACATCAGATGCTGTTTACTTCTGAGTTACTTAAGCCTAAGATCAACAGTAAAAACTATACTAGTCTGGTGCTAGGTGTTGCTATTGCTCTCTGTGTTAGATGCCATCTTCTCTGATCCTAGGTAATTTTGAACTTAGGTTCCCAGTAGGAATGGATTTCCAAGCAGCACTTGGAAATATGAATTCCACAACCAACACTCTTTAATTTAGCTGCATATTGTTTAATTGTTTAAGGTCATGGCAAATCTAACAGGATAGATTTGCTGGCAACATTAGAGTGTACCTTTAGGGAGGTGTTTTTTCTAATATTTAAAGTCACCAGCTTGAATATTGTGGTTCTGAATATCTTCATCTCCTGGGAATGCATTGAAGCAGGCACTCAACCACTTGATCTACATCTGTTCCCCAAAGATTCATTTTTATTTAAGGTTTTGATTGTTTCCTTACAATAAGTTAATAAATGTCCTTTTATTAGGCATGGCTAATATATTTCAGTGTTTAATTTCATATGTCTCCCTGTGATAATATTGAATGGGAATAGCATGTTTTCCAAAAAGAGTGGATCTTAGACTTAATAAGACTACAGTTAAGGCTTTTGGCTATGGTAAAATTAGGGATTCCATTAATTTAGCTAATTGAGTTTTAATTATGCCATTTGTTTTTTCTGTTAAGCCTGAGAATGAAGGATAGTAGTCCCAATGAAAATGTTACAAAGTAGATAATAATTTGAAAATCGTTTTTATAAGTTCTCCTATAAAGGGGGTTCCTCAGTCATTCTGAAGTTCCAAGGGACTTCCCCAATTTGGAATTATTTTTTCTCACATCTTTGTAATGATAGCAGCCGTAACTTTTCAAAGGCAAAAGGACTCACACAAATAGGAGTACTTACCAAGCATTATTAAAACATATTTATAACCCTGTGATGGGGATAATTAAATAAAATCCAATTGGTAAATTGGTGAGGGAAAATGTTCTTGAAATATATGGAAAGGTTTTACTCAGTTATTCTTGGGACAAATTTTAAAAATTGTGAAATATTTTCACAACTATCTGAGGGGAAGTTTTCCAAAATATTGCTTGCCTCAGCTTACTATTTTATCAGTATTCCAATAAAACATATTATGACTATTTTCAAAAAATGTTTACTGTAGGCAAATAGGGAGAAGTACTGAATTACCATTTGGGCAAAACCATTATTTAATTGAAGGATTATAAAAACAGTCAGTGTTTTCTCTTTTTTCCATCTCCTGGGAGAAGGATTTTATTGAGCATCAAAGAGAATTTTTTAAAGTTTCCAATAGAGTTATTTAAGTCAAAATTCTTTATCAAAACAATACTGGGATTAGACTTTATTGATACACTTTTTGAAAATGTATCTCTCATGTGATTGCTAGTGCTTTCCTCTATATTTGCCTGAGAAAGACCAGGAATTTTAATTACAGCCAAAGTCTTAGTAACCAATATATATTTATTTTCATACATCCCCAAATCTTGAGCAACCCCAAAAGCTTACCTACTATCAGATATACTTGCTGACCCCACACCAATGACCCGTCCCTACCCCAGTTGTACCCCTTCTGTGATCCAAAGCTTCTTCAAAAATATAGCCATTACAATAGCCAAATACAATTAATAGGAAAATTAAACAATAATGATAAGGTTAAATATAAGAAATAAAATAAATAAAAATTTAAAAAAACTAAAAATATAATAAAATTAATAGATTGGGATATTTAAAAACTGAAAAATATTTAAAAATTATTCTTGACATTTTGCCTTTCATCGCTGCCATATCTGGTGTCCTGTCTGTACCGTGACACCTTCCCCCACTCATTCCGCAGTTGAGTTGCTTAGTTTAGAGCCTTACTTTCTTAGTGAATGTGCAAATATACCAAATTAGGCATAACAATAGGTCCTCATTGTGGATATTATAATTTTAGGTTTTCACTAGTATTCCAGGTCTAGCCGGATAAGATGTTACATGAGGCACGACCATTATTTCAGAACAAGAAAGAAGCTGGTGTAGTAGATTGCAGTGCACCATCAGAGTTCTCAGATGGATTGGCAAACTACCTAAGTTTTTTCAGGTAGTTTTTTTTTAAAAAGTAAAAAATTTGGAGGAAACCAGTCCATGGAATCTTTCAAAAAATTGGCGATTACCCAAAGGGGGCTTAGTTAGAGAACTTCTACAAACATTCATTATGTTTCTCTGTCCAAATTATTATTGTTGTCAGGTATTCAGTTCATAGGATCTTAAATGGTGTGGCAAAGAATCCATCATATTGTTTCATGCATCAGATGACTCTACATCAAAAGGATATAGAATGCCTTGAAAAACACACAATGGAATCCATTGAGAGTGCCACCAATATGGTTTATTCACATAAATACCCAATAATTTGTCTATCCAGTGTGTGGTCATCTCATCAACCCCAATAAATTGGAAAACCATTAGAAAATTTGTAAAGGGAAGAGACATATATTATGTAGCAATTGGCTAGAAGAAAATGAAATTAGCTATTTATATTTCATCATAATATGATATAATCTGCTGAAACAGAAAAAAAAATTATAAACTTTGAGTGACACCAGGACTCCAAACTCCTACTAGGTGTAAACTGAAATTCTTTCCTAATCAAGAACATTAGGACTCCTTTTGATCAAATTTGAATGAGCCTCTGGATCCATTCCATTTTATGCAGAGCTGTAGTTAATTAGAATGACCACCTTGATCTTCTCTTTAGCACTCAGACATCTCTGCATTTTCCCCATTAGCTGACTATTCAGTGAGTCTCTTCATTGTTAGTAGTCTTTTGCATAGAAAATTTCAAGATTTATTAATTGTTTCTGTATATTTAGGTTATTTTTGCATTTTCTTAGTTGAAAAACTCCTGTGCCTTTTCCTCATTTTTTAAATAACTGATAATGCATCAAAGAACAAAACTTTTTCGCAAATTCACATTTCTTAAGTAACTTATGATTTATATGAACTATTTATTTCTCATATTGCTAGTTATATCAAAGTTACTTAGATTATTGCTCTTGGGCAAGTTTCCAAGCTGTTGTGTATTAATCAGGCAAGAGTGTATGCCAGTTTAAAAACCAGAAAATATTTAAAGACTCTTACTTGTCTATCAGAGATGGGGTAACTTTGGTCATGTATTTTGTCTACAAGTTGACATGGAGTTTTATGGTATAGAATTATGTAAATTGAAGTAAATTTAAGACTGTACAGAGATTAGAATTTTGACCAGTTAGAAGTTATCATTTCATAATTGGAAGACACGCACATTTATTCAGAAATATATATGGCAATAACATATAAATGAAGACAATCATAAAAAAAAAATAGACCTGCATCAAGGAGCAATATTTGTCTCTTAAAAATATTTCATTCATAATAAAGTTGTTGAAATAATGATGAAATGGGCCAACGGAAAGAAGAATGCTTTCAAAAATAGTAAGAAAATATTCTGTCATGCAATTAAGGGGGCAAAACCCAGAGTTTTCTTATTTCTGTGTTTTGTCATTTCCTATTTAGAATATATATTCATTTTGATTTATACATATCTTAGATAATATTTTTGGATTTCCTTTTTTCACCACCAAATACATATTATGGTACTGAACTACTTGAGTTCAGTACAATAATATTTATGTATTTATTTCACATTTCATTGTATAAGTCAGAAAGTGCAATTTTGTATTTAATTTGTTAAGGTATTGTTTGTGAAATTATAGATATTGCAAAATATGTGATGACAGAGAAGCATATCTAATCTCATATGATTATCAACAAATATAATTAATTATACCAACTAATTATATATGTGATTATTTTAAATCCTCACTCACTTTATAGAAGATAAATAGAAAGGAAATGTAAAACACAAAATAATTCATAAGAATGATTAATCAGGTCTCAAAAGTTAGATTGGATTGTTCAGAACTTATATGGCAAAACATAATATTGGATACATACAAATATAGACAGTTGTCTCCATTTCCATATCTCCAGATCCAAACTTAATATTCTAAACTAAAATTTGAATGCTTGATATATAGGAAAGTATTTATAAAATTATAACTTTAAAGTATCTTCATTTATACAAGTGATTTACTAGTGAAGAAGTAGTCTTGTGGTGTTTGACGTTGTATGTACTCCAGAAAGACACATTCGTAAATCTACTGCTTTCCTGTGGGTATAAACACATTGTAAGTAGGATATTTTGATGAAGTTATTTGAGTTAAGTCTTGACCAAACTCTATCAGAATAGTTCTTAATCTTATTAGAGCTCTTTGTAAGAGAATGAAAGTCAGACAGAAAGAGGGAAACCCATGGAAGCAAAAAGCTGAAATCAATGAAACCTGGAAGAGGAGGGTGATACCAGCAGATGCCACCATGTGCCTTGCCGTGTGATTAAGAACCAGGATCACTGGCACCCAGCCATAGAAGTCTATGGGAGGAAAGCATAGCCTTGATAATGCCGTGGTTGGAGCGATTCTTGGCCTCAAAACCATGAACAATAAGTGTCCATTGTTTAAGCTGAACCCATATATGGTATTTGGTTTTATCAGCTTAGGAAATTAAAATGGAGTTTTTACCAGACGTGTGGTGCCACTGTTGCAAATACCAAAAATGTGGAAATGGTTTTGTGATTGGGTATTGGATAGAACCTGGAAGAATTGTGAGCTTCTTGATAGATGAAGCCTAGAATTCATTGAGGAGTCATTTCATAGAAATATGGATGCTAACAGTACTTCTGATGTAGCCTTAGAAAAAATGATTAATGTATTATTGGAATCTGTAACAAAAACAATCCCTTTTTTAAAGTCTCAGAGAACCTAACAAAATTGACTTCTGATGATGGATGGAAAGCTGGAGTTGAAAGTGATGAACTTGGATAATCTAGAAGATTTCCAAAATAATTTGGAAAGTGCTACCTCTTTTCTCCTTGATGTTTTAAAGTTTCTCCGAGAGAAAGATTCCTACCAGAAAGCTGGTGGAAGAACACAGGAGAATTTTCCTTGATCATCTGGGATCAAGGAAAAGCCCCAGATATACTCAAGGTACCTTATCATTGGATTTCCTTGAAGTAAATGATGGGTGGAGAAATCAATCAAAAAAGCAAATAACTGGGACCCCTCCACCAAATATTAGCAAGTAGGAGGAATAATTAATGGTTTAAAAAGCAAATGCAGAAGCTAAATCATCACTTTGTTTTTTCCTCCTTTTCTGCCTGGACCAGGCCACAAGTATACCTGGGAACCTGAAATCTTTTATTTTCTCCTCTTCTCTCATTTCTTTAATAAACTACTGGCCTAAATAAACTGGCATGTTCTTAAATTCTTTTACGCAACATAGCCAAGAACCTAGAGGAAATCTGGCAACATACATTGGTGCACCAGCCAAGAGAAGCAGGTAGTGTTAAGTCTAAACTATGAATTATAGCCTGTTTAATGCCCTCTTTGGCTCATTCATTTTCAATGGATTCCCCTACAGGCCCCCACAGGACATAATCCCTAGCTGAGGGTGGAAATTGGGGCACGTGACTTTTCCATGACTGATCCATGCCCAGGCTTGTTATATTTGACCCCAGCTAGGAGGGCAGGGATACAGGGCAGGGGCTCAAAGTAGGGAGCTGCCAAGACAGGGGGTCCTAGGCCAATCTCTAGGTGCAGCAAAGTCACTTTTTAGAACCTGGATGGGGCATGTGTACCATAAATCCCTGTCTTTTTCAGTAGTTACCCCAGTTCCCAGAGTTGGCTGCCACTGCCTTGTCCTGCTGCTCCTCTCCTGATGATGGCAGCTTTGGGGTCTGCACATAAGCATCCCTGCACCATCTGCACCTTTGCCAGCCTGCTGTCCTACTGACCACATCAGGCTTCCTGGTCTAGAATGGGGTGATAAAGTGATGGCAGGCAGGGCCAAGGTGGTTGCCATGGCTTGGCTGCATTCAGATGGCCAGAGACCATGTGGCCACATCTCCTTAAAGAGATGAGGAGATGCACCTCAAACTTCCATTATATCCTTTGAGAAAGATCCTTATCAGTTTTAAATTCAGTTGTGCCTAATAAGGGGTGTGAATGTGGATCAAGATCTAGGCCATTTACTAAGCCTCTCACCTGGAAAATAAGAAACCTCTTTATATGCCATGAATTAAGATTAAAAACTTCTTAGAAAATGCTAATGATATAAAATTCTCTCTTCTGTTTTAATCTGTGATTAACTTTATATTTAACTTTTAAATCTGTTTAATGTTGTCGGTCTGCTTTTGCCTAGGAAATCAGATTTTGTGTTTGCATGTTACAGATTGGATAACAGTGGAAGGCAACATAAAAATTAGTCTTTAAATGTCAATACTGTCTTGCAATTGCATTTGAAGTATA
Organism: Cabassous unicinctus; assembly: GCA_029593785.1. Lineage (NCBI taxonomy): Eukaryota > Metazoa > Chordata > Mammalia > Cingulata > Chlamyphoridae > Cabassous > Cabassous unicinctus. Next base: position 9,129 of record JAQZBX010018647.1, on the reverse strand, counting down.
AATCACAAGTGGAATTGGTTCAATTGATTAAAAAAAGCAGAAAAACTTAGCAAAGTTGTTATTAATAAATTCCTTGTGTCTTAATTATTAAAAGTGCCCATTTTTTAAAAGTAAAACTTTACTAGAAACTGTAACTAAAAGTTAAGATCATTATATAGATGACTTTATAGTATAAAACAGCAGAAGGATAATAACTGAATTTACTATGCTAGTTATTGTGATGATAATTATAGGGTGAGTTTGCCTTTGCTTATGGACATTTCAGAGCCAGTTTCACCTTTGTGATGGTAACTATTCTATTCTCCAGTCTGTAGCCTGGCAACTTCTAAGCTCTATGGCTCAGGGGAAGGCAAATTTGAGACACCCCTGTCTCCTGTCCTTCCACTGGTGCCAATAACCCTGCTTTCTCTCCTGATTCCAATTGTGGATTAAATTATTGCCTGCTGGAATTCTTGACCCTTGGGGTTGAAAGTCTACTCTTCCAGTCCAACGGCCACCAGAGTCCTATTATCTCTGAGGACTGGGAAGTGGGGAAGGCCTCCCACATCTAGTGTTGGGGTTCCTAAAAGAACTCAGAGAAAACAGTTTCCCTGAGGCTTCAATGACCTCAGGGAGTATATACTGGAAGTAGAACTTCTCATCCAAGGTTAGTCAAAGTCAAAATGGGAAATAAGCAAAGCTCTAAAGTAAAGTAAAATCTTGCAAATTGTACTTTAAGGAATTGAGGACATTTTAGTTATAAGCTAATAATTAGAGAACAAAATTCTTGTGCAAAACTGCATGGTCACAGTGGAAAATAGATTAATTAGAAATGACCTTCAAAGAGATTTTTTAAATGTTATCTCACAGTTAAACTTATTATGTAAGAGAATTAAAATGCTAAGAAACAGTGAGTTGTGTGTTTTTTTGTCTAACTCTATTTGTGCCTGCCTATTTCAGTGTATATATTCATTAATCAGGACAGTAATAGGACAGTAAAAAAAATAAAGTGTTTATAATTATTCCAGAACCATAGCAAAAAGTAACTTCATAACAAGAGAACCTGTGGGAGGCCACGACAATCTGCATATTAAAATGGTAGTAAGGAAAGATAATCTTGATTCTATTGGGTACCTTAGATTTTCATTAAATAATGGAGAAACTAGTTTTTCTTGTATTGCTAAAGTAAAATACCTGTTAATTAACATCATCATGTTAAAGGTGTAGAAATAAAATGCAAAGTACTAAAAAGTTAAGTTCATTTGATATGTTATACATTGCTTTGGAAGTATTTAGAAACTGTATGAAAATTAAAATAGATCAACTTCTGTATCATCAATCCCTCTTGTACTTCCAAACCAGGCCTTCAATATACTGCATCTTGCATTTTGATTTGAGATATCGGCTAGGTTGGTCACTGACCCTTAAAACCATAAAAGTATCTACCACATCTCTGGTTGTACTCCTGAAGTGGATGGAGAGTTATGTTGCAGTTTCAGATTCCTGCTGCAGCCAGCAATAGCTGGTTATGGCCAGGTGTACAATGGACATTGCCCACAGACTGGCTGTTTTCATGGTACCAAAGGGCACTATGCACCAGGCGAGTGAAACAGTGGAGCCTTATCTTCCTAGATTCTTTCTAGGATCAACTGTGGTGCAGCATGCTGGCTGTGTGAAGGGAATACCAAGTACAGAGAGTGATATAAGTAATACTTAAACACAATTGGCATTATGGCCTGCTCCCATGGAGAGATAACATGTTTAGTCTTGCAAACCTGGAATATAGATCTATTAACTGCAGCTCAAAGAGGAACTTCCTCATTAATTGCTATTATGTACTGTACCTATATCTCTTCTATTCTAGATACATGCCTGTTCATTATGGTGATATCATTTCTATTCTAGATCATATGCAGAGGGATATTGAACATGTTAGAAGCCTTGGTAAACTTAATTCATTTTCTAAGTAGTTAATGAACATACCTATAAGATAAAGGAATGGCTCTCTTCAGAACTGTTCTGTTTGCCATATGCTTTTCTTGTCACCTACACTGTCTTTGTGAGTTTATGCTTGGGCAGTGCTTCCCCATACCTCTCTTAGCTATCCCAAGCATAACCACAACCATGGAAAACTGGGATTAGCAATTTATACCAAACCCCATTGTCTATTACAATCTCTCCCTAGAGCTAACAGCATAAAAGAAACTAGCCTTTCCTTAGAAGGTCAAAGACAGAAAATGGACTTTCTTGTTACTGTGGTGTTGCAAAATTGCAGGGAACTTAATATGTTAACAGCAGCACAGGGAGGAACATGTCTGTTTTTAAAGAGGAGTGCTGTCTCTACATAAATCACTCTGAAATAGTCCTAAACAACATTCAAAACCTCCAAGATAAAGCCCAACATCTTTGGGAAGGTGCGGCCTTTGGAGACATCTGGCCTTTCCTTCCCTTCTGGTCCAGTATCCTTTTAGTGGGACCAATTATCTTCAAAATTCTAATTAAGTTTATTTCTTCTATAATCAATGCCTTGTTAGCCATATGGGGATTACATCCAGCTCCACCCATGGTGCCAGATTTGTCTTCCCCCAACTGCAATAGAGTAGCAAGAATGCGAATATTCTCGCTGTCCTGATTTTGTGATAATCAGGGTAGGCTAAACATTCGTTATATTAGAAACCATGCACATGTCCCCAGACCTAGTTTTTCTCCCTAGGTCTGGTTTTTAGAATGCTGGTGATAAACCAAGCCTGATTTTTTATATGACCATCCTCTTTTGGAAATGACTGTAACTCTAGGTATCTTTGGTCAACCTTAAGAGATATAGCAGGGGGACAGATGTGGCTTAAATGGTTGGGCAGCCATCTCCCATTTGGAGGGACCTGAGTTCAATCCTCAGGACCTCCTGGTAAAAATTAAAAAAATATATATATAGAAGGCACACAGGCTGCCAGGTCCCATATACAGGTGCACCACCAGGCCCCATGAGCGGGTGAGCCCCCCAGGCCCCATGCACGGGTGAATTTTTGGGCCCCACGAGCCACAAAGCAAGATGATGACATAACAGGAGAGTGACACAAGGGAGAGCCAAGATGAGGATTACCAAAAAAACAGGAATTAAGGTGGTGCAGGTGGTAGGACACCTCTCTCCCACATCAGAGGTTCTGAGGATCAAATCCCAGTGTAGAGGAGGAGAAGGATGAGAAGAGAGGGCGGGAAATGGACACAGAGAGCTGCCCAGCGAATGGACACAAAAACAGCAAAAACGGGAAGGAAGGGAGTAAAAATGGATAAAAGTAAATAAATAAATAATAAATCCTTAAAAAAAATAAGTATAGAGAAGTAAGATATGGACTACAGTTAGTAGTAATAGTTTGACAATGCTCTTTCATAATTTGTTAACAAATGTTTCACAACAATGCAAAGAATTTGTGGTGGGGTTATGTGTGGGAGCCCTGTATGATGTTATGCATGTTTGTTTTATAAGTTTACAATGTTTACTGAACACTTATTGTTTATGTATTTTCATGTATGAATGATATACTTCAATAAATTGTTAAAAAAAAAAAAAGAAATATAGTAGCAAGAGTGTTTTACACCTTGTCAGGTAGCGCCTACAGCCCCAACTGGTAGGAAGTAATTACAGAAGAATGACTATCATCCTTCAGCATACCCTTAAAAATAAGTGTGTAAACTGTCTGAGAGGGGAGTTGAAGAAAGCTAGTTCAGGGGAACCTGGCAGGAAAATATGGCCATGAAACACATGGCCATAAAATTCCACTTGGAATTCTTCTTAGAGAAAGAATCCCACCAGAAACCTGCTAGAAGGACCTGCAGTAAGTTTCCTTGATTGTCCATGATAAATGAAAAGTCCTGGAAATTACCAAGGGGCCTTGTCGTTGGGTCCTCCTTGGGGGAAATGTCTCATGGGGTAATCAATCAAAACAGCAAACAATTGGGACCCCTCCCCCAAACATTAGAAGTGAGAGGAATAATTAGTGGCTTAAAAATCCAAGGCCAGATGCTGAATAATCATCCCCCCACCCCACCCCCCTTATTTCTCCTTCTCTGCCTGGACCAGCCTGCAAGTATACCTTAATAAACTACTGGTATAACTATGTCAGCATGTTCTTAAACACAGCCAAGAACCTAGAGGAAATCTGCTAACAACAGGACCTTGAAAATTGAGATCTGAACTGAGGACGTCTTCTCAGACCAAGAGAGTAAGCCCACTTGTGTGATGAATGTGTGTGAAATGTGTGGCATTTGGGGGGGGTGGTCATTCCACCTCTTTGTGCAGGAAAAAATGCTATCAACAAAGTGTTCTCAGAGGGTGAAGCCTGTGCCCTGGGGATTGCAGAAAATCTGGCTGCTACGCTAGTGCTTGATGAGTGTGGAACTTGTGCCCCAGGGATTTTAAAGTTTCTGACCACCATCTAGAAGCTTTGAGAGTGTGAAGCCTTCCTGCAGTGATCAGGGAAATCATGGCTGCTGCACAAGTACTTGGAAGGCATGGGGCTGACACTTCATCAGGCTTAGAGGACAAAACATTGTTTCATAAATGACTTTCAGACACTGACATTTAATGGAGTATGCCCTACATGGTTTCAGAATTTTGGGGGAACTGTGACCATAGTTGTCCTTTCAATTTATCCCTATGGGAGTGGAAATTTTTGTATAATTCCTGCCCTTTCTTTGCATATTGGAAGCATATAACATGTTCCCTAGGTTTTGCAGGTCCACAGACAGAGGGGAATTATGCCCCAAGGCAGAACAAATCCGTAACCAATTTTGAGGAGACTTTGTACTAAGGCATTTCTACTTAAATGATTTAAGTCTTTTGGGATATTGTGATATAATGAAAATATTTTGCAAATGGAAAGAATTTTTCTTTTTTGAAATCCAGAGGGGTGGAGTGTGGTGGTTTGAAGCTGTATGTAGTACAGAAAAACATGTTCTTAAATCTAATCCATTCCTGTGGTTATAAACTAGTGGTAAATATTTTCTTTTTATAAGGATACTTTTTTTTTTTGGTGTGACCCACATCCATCAGTGTGGGTTTTAATCCTATTACTAGAATAGTTTGTTAGCAAAAGAAATTCATACAGAAACAAAGAAAACTTTGGAAGCAAGAAGCTGAAATCAATGAAACCTGAAAGAGAAGGGAGAGACCAGCAGACACTGCAACTTGCCTTGTGGTATGACACAGGGACCAGGATCCCAGCCAGCCAGCCCCAGAATGCCAGTCTTTGGGCAGAGAGCACAGTGTTGATGATGCCTTGATTTATATATTTTCCCATCCTCAAAACCTTGAGAGAATAACCTCCCATAGTTTATCATATTTGTTTTGAGCAGCCTAGGAAATTAAAAGAAGTTTCTAAAAGGTTAAACTATTACAATTCAAATTATGTATGTATGACTTTGTCTCAAACTTATACTGACTTATTAAAAGCTCCAAAATTTAATTTCCAATTCCACATTTGCCCTCACTAGTTCAACTAGACTTGATTATAATTCTGATATTTCATGTTTCCTACCATGTAATTCATTACCTTAGGTAATCTACACTTAATATTTTTTTCTTTTACAGCATATTATTATAAGAAACTTAAAACATCCTCTATTTATCTATTCAATTTTAAGTTTTTCCCATTCTTGGCTGAGCTTTCATTCATTGGAATTTCTTTCTTTTGGTCCATGGACAATAAACAACAACCATAGTATTTCTCCAAAATTGGTTTTCCCTTTAATTTTCTCTTAAACATCTGATTATCATAAATATACATCATATTCCCCTTGAAACTTTCTTTGAAATTATTAAATCTTTAAACATTTAAATTAGCAATTTTAATATTCATAAATGAAATTTTAATGTGTTTGTTAATCATTCCTTAACACATTATTTCTAGGGTGAGTTCCACAATGAATTCTAAAACAACTTTTCTGATATATCATTTTGATCCTCACTGAACTCATACTCAATTTTTGTGAACTTCTCATTATCAACTTATAATTTAATTTGATTTAACTACTCAATGCTTTTACCTACATAAAGCTTTAAGTTCCACTGTCTACAAAATGTTTTGTCTTGGTCCTCTTGATATTTGTAATTATGTTTCTTTATTTAATTTATCATCAGGATCATTTAAAAAGGTCATATCTTTATTTTGAACTAACATATTTATTGTACTACAAATGGTGCTTCTTGTGAAAATGCTATTAACAATTACATCCTGTGAGTAAAGATTTATTTCTTCTGACTTCCTAAACCTTTTTGACATTTTTAGGAGTTTCTCAGACTAAGCATAATCAAACTGAGAGTTCACTTTTCTCATCAGTTTTCTGGAGCATCTCTGAAAATACATGTTTTACCAAGGTTGTGCTCACATGTAGCCAGTCAAAACCTGTTTACACATGATATTATACACCAAAAGTCTGAAATTAAGTTGTTTTTCAAAATATATAACAAATTTTACATGCAACCCTCATTACCCAAACATACCATGTATGAAGATAAAGTTGTCATGTAACAACTTCAAAATTTCTTCTTAATTTTGATTATTTTCCAGTGATCCAACAAGTTGATTTTGACAGTTTTTGATAATTTTTCCACAACTTCTGTGTAAGTGCAGGCCCTAGGAATTCCGTACTTCACCCTTTTGCCAATTTCATTTTCTGAGCTTAGCTGTGTTTTTATATTCTTTAAACAATTCGTAAATGATAAAAATAGTGTTCAAGGTAGCAACAGATGTATAAGTTCTGTAGAAGTATATATTAAAAAAACTACATAATAACGTCAATAACAGTAGAAAATATTGCTGAAAAAGTATAGAGAAACTAAAATTAGTGCAGTATATCTAGTTTACTAAGAGAAAAACTCCAGATTGTTAATATACCAATTAAAAGCTTACTATCTATTCAATTCACTGCAATCTGGAAAAAAAGGTTATTAGTCTTTGTTGGTTTGTGTTTTTGCGTGTGTTTATGCATAATTTCTATTATTAACATATTTTAAATATTTATACAGAAACTCAAGAATTGGAAAATCACTACTAGATTTCAAGACATTGACAGGATTACATAAGTTAAGACAATGTGGTACTTGTGAAAGGACTGGTAATAAGATGAATGGAATAGAATAGAGAGGTCATACATAGACCCAGAGTTATTCAATGCCTTGATTTTTAACATATCATCAAGGCAATTTAGAGGACAGATGAAAGGTCTTTCCAGTAATATTTACAGGAGAAAATGATATCCATGTTTGAAAAATTAACTTTAACCCATGTTTTTTAAAATACCTAAATATTAATACCAGGTTGATGAAAGAAAATTTTTTTAACTCTTGTGAATGTTAACAAAAATACTCAAACAAGCAATGATTCTAGAAAAAATATATAGCAGAGTTCTGTCTGATTTGGCATAGGCAAATTATTAATTATTAATTATCATTTTAAGGGCACTAAATGTAAAATAAGAAAAATGAAGTTAGAATAATTAAAATTAATGATTGCTGTTCATTAAATTGCATCATTAATAAAGATTAAAAGTAAAATATTTGATTATAATTCATTAAAATAATAGATTTGACAACAGATTCATATGCAGTATATGTACAAGTCCCACAAAATTCCAAAAATAAAATTAATAAAAGTATTGGAAATGTATTTCATAAAGAGAATACCTAATTAATTCTTATGCATATTAGATAATATATATGATTTATCTTGGAAATAAATTTTAAAGCTATTGTGAGATAACATTACACACCCTCTATATTTCACAAAAAATTTAAGGAATTGGAGTACAAATGTTGGAGTGTAGATGGCGTAGTTTGAGTTCTCATTATATTCCTGGCGGGATGGTGAAACCTATTTTCACTTTGAAAAAACAATTTGTCAGTATATACTGTAAAAAATGTACATCTACTTTTGATCCACCAATTTTTCTTCTATATACTCAAGAAAAATGAATGTTTCTATCAACCAAAAGCATGTTCAGTAATTTTTATAAGAAATTTATTTTCCTAATAACCAAAATCAGTTAGCAACCAAAATATACATTACTAGCTGAATGAATAAGTAAAATTTGGTCCATATGTATGCTGGAATATTCCCATCATGAGATACATACACATTATTGCAACACATTTTATAACATGATAGACATATGATCAGCAACAGAAATGAGCTACAAAAGAGAACATAGCAAATCATTCTATTTTTATGAAGTTTGACTCATCAGACTAACCAATATATGAACTTTTGAGAGTATTAAATATGGGAACAAACAATTGTATATTCAAACAATATGTGTCTGGACAGAATTTCTTAAAAGAATGCTTCCATTATTTAAGCTGCCTTTTGCCTATTTATTTTTGGAACTTGAAATAAAGTTTTTTTAAAAAAATAAATGAATGTGATGGGAAGGAGTAGCCTTTGGGCAGAGAGCCTACAGACGCCAAGACCCCGTGTTCATACACCTGTGGAGTCCTAAGCTCCAAAGAAATATTTTTGCAGTGCTTCACTTCCAAGTCTCCAGGAACACCCAGAATTGGGATTAGATTGGAATCCACTGCTCTGGGGGCGTGGAGAAGGGTGGGTGGGTGTGACTGTCTGGACACATCACTCCCCACCTCTTGTCCCAATTCCTCACCCAGCAAGGTTTTTGGTCAGCTCTGTCTGAATTTACCCCTGTTGACACCACATTAAAGGCTTGTACTTTGCCAGAGGTAGGCAAAGCTTTTCACAAGCCAGTGCATGTGGATAACCTAGCACAGACCTGGAAACACTTTTCTTAAGCCTCACCTCTCACAGGTACAGAAGGCACCTATGTTCCAGGCTGCTGCTAGTCACATCCTGCACCACACACAAACACATACACACACACACACCCCCCAGGCCGAAACAGCCTTCCCTCCTCCCAGAGGTTTCTCATGACTGTGGGTTTTCCTGTTCCTGGGTACCATGTTTTCCTCTGCAGCATTTTCAGGGAAAGATTTCATGGGACAGAGGCAGCAGGCTGTGCTAATTTACCATTTTAGTAAGAAATGGACCTCCATGTTGGTGTTTTGTTTTTTTTTTAAGATTTATTTATTTATTTATCCCCCCCTTGCTGCTTGTGTTTGCTGTGTCCATTCGCTGTGCGTTTTTT
>JAQZBX010018646.1:0-34445 GCA_029593785.1 Cabassous unicinctus | reverse complement strand
TTTTTCTCCCCAAGACCTTTCACAGCATTTCCAGCTGTTGAAAATAGGATCAGCTTCTTCTGCCTTCTTATTGCCAGTGCAGACAGGAAAACTGGGCTTTCATAAGTTGGCCTTGTCCCTGGTCACCTTACTAAACTTTATTATTAGCTTTTAAATTTTTTTCTTGGATTTGGTAGATACACAGTTATGTCGTCAGCAAATCACAACGGTTTTTGCCTCTTCCTTTCCAGTTTTCATGGCTCTTAAAATCCTGGCGCACCGGCTCAGGCCTCCAGTGCAGAATAACAGCTGTGAGCAGGCATCTCCTCTCGTTCCGGTTTCAGTGGGAGCCTCGGGTGCTGCGCCCAGCGCCAGCCGTGCTTGGAGAAGAGGGGTCCTCCGTTCCACCTGGAGGAGAGCTTTCGTCCTGAGGGGAGGTGGGCTTAAGAGGAGGCGCTGCTTGGGCAGGTTTTCAGCTGAGCCTCTGATGCTTCCACTTAATGAATTACAACGAATTACATCAACAGATTGCAAACGTCGGAATCCTTGAATTCCTAGAGTGACCTTCCACGTCAGCCCTCGAGGCTGCTTCTGCTTCCCTGACGTGCGCCGCTGTCCGGGAGACCCCTCGCTCCCGAGACAGAGCTGTGGACGAGGAGGGGGCTGCTGGCCGAGGGTGGCTGGGTGTTATTCCAGCGTGTGAGTTCACACTCTCACATCCCCGGCGTGCATCCATGAACAAATTGATTCGTATGCTAAAAAGTTTAAGAATCCTTGCAACCTGCTTTTCTCGCCTAGCATCAAGTGCTTGAAATCTATCCACGTTGATTCATGTAGATGCAGCGGCTTCCTTTTAAACTGCAGGCAGTGGCCCACTGTGCAAAGAAGGCTCAGTTACCCCTCCCCGCTGAGGAACTGCGCAGGGCCTTCCACGTCCCCCCTGGCCGCAGCGAGGCTTCCGTGGGTTGCCGGTGCCCGCTGGTCTCCAAGGCACGTGCAGGCAGAACTGCCGGCTCGCAGGTACGTGTGTCTGCAGCTTTCCAAGGACACGTGAGCCGCGCACTTGAACAGGCCAGGCAGCTCGTAAGCCGCTAAGCGAGTAGTAACCACCATTATCTGCGCCGGCATTAAGCACTGCCAAATGGCTGCAAAAAACCCTGGTCCTCATTTACACTCCTGCCAGCAATGGATTGAGTTTCCATTTTCACAAATTCATGACAGCTCAGTGTTACAGACTTATTAATTTTTCACACTCTAATGGGTGAAAAATGGCATCCCGTCATCGTAATTTGTGTTTCTCCGTGTTAGCAGCGAAGTTGAACATCTTTTCACATATTTATCGCATGTTGTTTTCTCTTGTTGTTTCTTATCGTTTGCTCATTTTTCTGTTGGGTTGCTTGCTTTTTTTATTCTTATTGATTTTCAGGAATTATTTATACACCTGGGCAGTGATAATTTATTGGTTATGTGGGTTGCAAATATATCCTCCCAGACTGAGGCTTGAATGTTTTTCTTCGTTGATGGTGTCTTCTGCCAAACAGAATTTTAAACTTTAGTGCATCTGATACATCGACCTTTGCCTTTATGCTTTTTGGTATCGGTACAAAATCCTCTTTCACAGCTTTGCAATTTCACCTTAAGTTTTTTCTATTATGCAGCGCCAGGTGCTGCTGGGTCCAGCTTTCCCGCTGATGCCCCACGCTTCCTCCGCCATGCACCACGTTTATAGTTATTAACGGGCTTGTTCCCTCTCTCTCTTTAGTTACTTTATTTTATTTCCCATCAATGAACAAATACTCTGGACTGTGGCTTTATAAAAAGCCTTGCTGTCTGCCAGGAAGTCTCCCTACCTTTAGCTTCAGGCACGTCTTGGCTGTTTTGGGCCCACTGTTCTTGTGCATTGATTTTGTAAATCAGCTTGAAAATGCCCTTGAAAAACCCATTTTGGATCTAGATTGGGGGCACTTTTACTCTTTAGATCAGCTTAAAGTTGATTTTCATCATTTCAGTTGTACATCTCCCAATCACGAATGTGGTATGCCTCTCCACTTATTTAGGTCATCTTGTCAGGAAGACCTGGCTAATTATTTATTACATTTTCCCCTAGAAACCTTGTTTGTTTTGACCATTTTAAATGACATCTTGTTATTTTTAACTGATTTTTGCTAGTAATATTTTATATTGAATTTATATTCTGTAACTCATCAAATTCTAATTTTAATAGTTGTCTGTAGATTAGCTTGGATTTTCTCTTTGAAATGGCCTATAAATAGTTTTTTAAAATGTTCTAGATTCTATAAACATATTTCCTTTTCTTGCCATAATGTGCTTCTAGGACTTTTTGCACAATGAGGCATGAAAATGGAGCTGATTTTCAAGGATGCTGAATATCTATCATTAAGGATAATATGTCCTGTGGGATTTGATGGATACCTTTACCAGGAGAAGGTATTGCTAAAGGTATTTTCCACTCTCAGATCACGAGGAGCGCTCATCTTCTCTAATATTCCTGTTCACTCTTATTTTTCATGCCTCTATTAATAGCTATCAGTGATACTCTTACTTTACATGGTCAATTTGCTTTCCTGAGGTGCCGTCACCAATGACCACAACCTCGACGGCTTAAAATGGCAGTTCAGGAGGCCAGGAGGCTGGCCTCAAGGCTCGGCTCCTTCTGGAGACCCTAAGTGAGCGTCCACCCCACGCCTGTCTCCTCGCTCCCGTGCACGCCTCAACCTGGAGCTCCGCGCTCCAGCTGGCGCCCAGCTCACCGGCCTTCGCTGTCTCCCACAAGGATGACGTCCTCCCAAGACCCCAATCTCGGTGACATCTGCAGTGCCCGGTTGCCAGTAAGGCCACACCCGGAGGTTCTGGGTGGACATGTCTCCTGAGGCCACGAGTCAGCGCGCCGCGGTGCTCCTTCAGCTCCCCCGCAGGGGCTTGCGTCTCCTTCCCTCGCTCCGGTTCCGGGCACGCAGCCCACCCCTCTGGGTTCAGTTTTCTTTTGGTGAAAGTGCACCCTTAGGTGCCTGTTCTGCAAAGGCCTGCGCTGGTGCCCGTCTCAGAGGCTTGTACTGAATCTTGAATACTGTTCCCCTGGGTCTGGGTTCTAGGTTGATGGTTGTTTCCCTCAGCTGTGGAATTCACGCTTCCACTGTGGCTTTTTGGTGGTTGAGACAGACGTCTGCTCTCCATCTAATCTTATTTCTCTATAGCTAATACGTCCTTTCTTTCCAATTGCTTTTAATGCTTATATTTTTCTTTAATATTTAAAACTTCACTATAATATTTCTTTTTATAAATGGCTTTGTTGGGGGATAATTGATGTACAAGAAGATGCACATTTTGAAAGTGTGTAACTTGACACATTTAGACATTGTGTACCCTTGTTAAACCATCATTTAATTAAGATAATGAACATATCCGTTATTCCCGCAGATTCCCTTGACCCCTTCCTCGTCTGTCCATCCTGTTGACCACCCTCACCCTGTTCCCAGGCAACCACTGATCTGCTTCCTGTCACTATATATTAGAATTTTCTATAACTTTGTATAAACTGAATCATAAGGTATGTCCTCGCTTTTTGTCTGGCTTCATTCCCTCAGGAAAATTATTTTAAGATTCATCCGATCTTTCTTCTGTGAGGGTACACATGATTTGCTTATGCGTTCCCCGCTGATGAGCATTTGCACTGCTTCCAGGTTGGCTACTACAAATAAAGCTGCTACGCACACTTGTGCGCAAATCTTTGCATAGAAATGTGCTTTTGTTCCTCTGGCAGTGGAATGGCTGGGTCGTGTGGTAGGTGTGCTTTGATTTAATAAGCTGCCAAACTGTTTTCCACAGAGGCTGCGGCGCGTGCCGTTCCCGCCAGAAGCACAGGGCGGTTCCAGGTGTGCTCGTCCTCGCCACACCTGGTGGGCCGCCTTTTAAGTTAGACGCTCTGTGGGCGTGCAGGGCTGCGTAGGTGTCTCGTTACTGACTGACCATGTTGACGGTCTCTTCATGTGCTTATTTGCCAGCCGTGTATTTCCACTGAAATGTCTGTTCAAGTCTTTTGTCCACCTTTTTATTGGGTGTTTTGTTTCTTGTTATTGAGTTTTGAGAGCTTTTTTAAATTTGGATCCAAGTCCTTGATCAGACATGTAATCTGAAAATATAGTTGCCCCATCTGCTGCTCGGCTTCTCATTCTCTTAGCAGTGTGTTTTGAATGACAGGAATTCTTAATTCTGAATGAAGTTCTCAATGTCTCTGGTTATGGGTTGTGCTTTTGGGGTCATATCTAAAAAATCTTTGCCTAATCCAAGGCCGCAAAGATTATTGGCTACCTTTTCTTCTAGAAGTTTTGTAGGAAAAAAAAAAACTATGACTCATTTTTAATTATTTTTTGCGTTTGCTGTTAGGTATAGACCCGAGTTCTTTTTCTTTTTTATCCACACCATTTGTTGAAAAGACCATCACTTGTTCACTGAACAGCCTTTGCGCTTTTGTCAAATATCAACTGACCCTCAGCGGTACAGCCTTGCAATGGGCCACGCAGTGAGAAAGCATTGCCGTCAGAGGACTTGAAATGGGGCTTCCTCTGACTCTGACCCCTGTAATGACAGGAAATGCGGTTTGTTTGTGCCTTGCTTGAGGGAAGATGGCTTGAAAAACTCCCATTAAAACAAAGACGAATGTTTTGTGGAAAGCATGTACACAAATGAAAGAAATGGTGGCTGTGAAGCAGGGCGGTGTTGGGACATCACTCATCAGTGACATTCAGCTTTGTCTAGTAGATCTCGAGAACCAAGGGAAGTGAGCAGCCCACAAGGCAGAGCCATTCCAGGCTCCACCGCCGACTTGCTGATTAACGCAAACTTCTTTCTCTTTCTCTTTCCAATAAATGAGATAGAATTGTCAAAAAATCAATTGACCCTCCACGCATGGGTCTATTTCTGAATTCTTTACTATGTTCCATTGATCTATTTGTCATCATGATGTTTTGATTGATGTAGCTTTATAGTTAACCCTGAAATCAGATAGAGTAAGTCCTCCAACTACATTCTTCTTTTTCAAAGCTTTTTTTAAACTATGCTAGGTTCTTTGCATTTCCGTATGAGTTTTAGATTCCAATGGCCCTTTTCTACAAAAATAGCCTGATGGAATTTTGATTGCGGTTCCATTGATCAACAGATTGACATGGAAAAACTGAAATCTTAAGACATTCGAGTCTTCAATCCATGAACACAGTATACGTCTCCATTTATTTACATTTTCCTTCATTTTGCTTAGCAACACTATGTAGTTTTCAATGCACAGCTCTTACACAGCTTTTGTCGGGTGTATGCCTATGTGTTTCATATTTGTGAATGATAGTAAAATGCTGCTTAAATTTTTTTTCCATTTTGGTTGTTCTGAGTATGTAAAAATACTACTGATTTGTATATACTGATCTTAAATCTTTCTGCTATGCCCACTCAGTTTAGTAACATTTTTCTATGGGGGTTCCAGAGGATTTTCTACATAGACAATAAAGAAGTTTTAATTCTTTCCAATCTGGATGCTTTTTATTTATTTTTCTTACCTTATTGCAATAGATGGAACCTGCAGTACAAAGCTGAATGGAAGTGGTGAGTGGGCAGCCTTGCCTTGTGTCTTACCCATAAAGCCTTCATTCTTTCACCAATAAATATATTAGATGCAGGGGTTATTTTGTAGATGGCCTTTATCAGGAGTGGCAGTTTCATTTTATGTCTAGTTTTCTGAGAGTTTTTTTAAAATCCTGAATCAATGATGGATTTTGCCCAGTATTTTTCTGCTGAGATGGTCATATGTTTTTCCTTAAGTTGATGAAGTTCATTGATTGATTTTTGCTCGTGAGACCATCCTGGTCTTTCTGTGATAAATCCCACTTGGTCACGGTATAGTATCCTTTTTATAGTTGGTAGACTTGATTTGGTAAAATTTTGGTCAGAACTCTTGCATCTTTGTTCCTGAACGATGCTCTCTGTTATGTCTTGTGATGCCTGTATTTGATTTAATATCAGGCTAATTCTGGCATCTTTGAATGACAAGGGAACTGTCTCCTCCTCTTCAATTGTCAGGAAAAATTTGCGTAGAATTATTTCTTCCTTAAACATTGGTGGACACCACTGAAACCACCTGGACCTGCGGTTTCCTTTGTTGTAAGGGATTTAATTACAAACTCAGTTTCTTTAATAGAAACAGAGCTCTTCAGGTTATCATCTATTTCTTCTTGAGTGAACTTTGGTACTTTAGGTCTTTGAATGTCTACTTCATGGAAGTTGCCAAATTGATTGACAAGGTGTCGTTGATAACAGTCCACGATTCCTTATGACTGTAGAACATTGGGTGATGTTCACTCTCTCTTTCCTGATACAGAGAATTTCTGTCTTCCCTATTTTGCTTTATCGGTTAGGCTAGAGGATTATAAATGTATTGATCTTTTCAAAGAATCGGCTTCTATTGATTTTCTTTATAGTTTTTCATTTTCTCTTTTCTTAATTTCTACTCTTATTTCCATTATTTCCTTTCTTCTGCTTGCTCTGGGTTTAATTTACTCTTCTTTTTCCAGTTTCTTAAGTTAGAAGTTTAGGCCATTGATTTGAGACCTTTGATTTTGGCTATAATATACATGTTTAGTGATAAGATTTCCCTCTAAGCTCTACATTAGCTGCATCCCCCAAATTGTGATACATCATGTTTTCATTTTCATTCTGTTCAAAACACATTCTGATTTTCCTTTGAGCCACAGGTTATTTAGAAGCGTACGATATTCAGTTTCCAAGTATTTGGTATTTTTCAGATATCTTTACTTCCATTTTTTGCTGAGGACGTGCTTTGTATAATTTGAATCTATTTGTATTTTTTGAGACTTGTTTGATGGCCCAGGATGCGGCCAATCCTGGTGAAAGCTCTGTGCGCACGTGAGAAGACTGCACCCTCCACTGCTGTTGGTGAGCCTCCTGTAAATGTCAGCTCGGTCAAGTTGGTGATAGTTCAAGTTTTCATTATCTGTACTGATTTTCTATCTACTTTCTCTATTGAGTACTGAGAGTGAAGCACTGAAATCTATTTACAATTGTGCATTTATCTATTTCTACTTGCATTTCTATCCGTTTTTCTTCGTATATTTTGAATGCCAGTTATTACATGCATACACATTCAGGATTGTTATGTCCTGTTTATGAATTGACAAATGTACCCTTATTAAATGACTCTCTTTATCTCTGGCATTCCTTGCCATGAAATATATTTCTATATTAATACAGTTACTCCAGCTTTCTTTTGATGGGTGTTAGCATGGTACATCTTTTTCTAAAATTTACTTTTAACCTATTTATAGCCATATATTTAGAGTGGGTTTCTTGTATGCAATATATAATTGGTGCTTGCTTTTGCTTTTTCTCTCCGTATAAGAAAACCTCTACCTTTTAATTCTGGTATTTAGAACTTTAATGTGAGTTTTGATATGGTTGGGTTTAAATAAATCATCTTTCTATTTGTTATCTATTTGTTCTTTCTTTCTCTTTCCTCTCTATCTTCTTTTGGATTAACTGAGTATTTATTATGATACCATTTTATCTCCTTTGTTGAGTTTTGCCTATGCATCACTTTCGTGTGTGGTTACTTTAGGTTTTATACGATACATCATTAATTATCATATTCTAGCATCAAGTCCTAGTGCACCACTTCCTGTATAGCATGAAGTTATTATAACAGTGTTCTTCCATTGTCCTCTCCCAGTGAAGTCTAATGCAGTGCGGTGGAGTGTCTAATCGTCTGTTAATTCCAGCCAGTGGTTTTTTATCCCATCACAGACATTGTATTTGCCATCATTTGAAGTTTAATAACTGTTTTTCTTAAAAATATCTTCCATATTTCTCAACATGCTCAGACTTTTCTCTACTATCTTTAACAAATGGAATACATTTATGTATCAGTCAGGGCTCTCCAGAGAAACATACATATATACATATTAAGAGATTTATTTTAAGGAATTGGCTCATGTAATTGTGGGGGGTTGGCAAATCTGAATTTTGTAGGGCAGGCTGGCAGGCTGGTAACTCAGGCAGGATTTTAGGCTGCCATCTTGAGGTAGGATTTCTTCTTCTCTGAGAAACTTCAGTTTTTGCTCTTAAGGCCTTCAAACTATTGAATGAGGACCTCTATATTATCAAAGGTCATCTCCTTCACTTAAAGCCAGCTGTGATAGATGCTGATCACATCTACAAAATACCGTCACAGAAACACCTAGATTAATGCTTGATTAAACAACTATGTAACTCGACACATAAGACTAACTGCCATAAATATTACTAGCTGTTTTAATATCCTTGCCTACTAATGTGATCATGTGACATTTATGGTTCTGTTTCTATGGATTGGTTTTTTTTTCTCATTATGAGTTGGATTTTCCTGCTTCTGTGTGCCAGGTGATTTTTGATGGGATGCTAGACATTGTGACTTTTATGTTGTCAATTGCTTGATATTTTTGTTCAACTTTATTCTTGAGCTTTGCTATGGGACATGGTGGATTTAACTTTTTAGTAGTACACTCTTTTTGCGGCTTGCTGTTACGTTTTGACAGTTGGGGTCTTCAGCTCAGGTGGATACTGGGCTCTGCACTGAGGCCTTGACGCCCTCTCCAGGCAGCAGGCTGGGCAATCTCAGGGATCGCCTCGCTTGCTTCCTCTCGCTCTGGAATCACTGTACCTCACGGTGCCCGTTTTTCAATATCTCAAAACCAGAATCTGCACTATGAAATAGTCACATTGTGTTGAAAATGCTATTTATTGGTTTTTTATTTTCAGAATCAGCAAAGAGATGAAACATGGAAGATTTATTTATAATTACAAAATAGAAATAAATGCCATAAACCTTAGCATTGTAAAAGTAGGCTGATGTCATGAGTTGGGCAGGGAGTGGACAGCTGGTGGCTAACATGTAAGGGCATTTATTTTTCATCCTACGTGGGGGGAGATCCATAAATCAGGAAATAGAAGCTCAGTTTGCTTACTTAGAGTTCCCCACTGAAAGGATTAATAACCCAAAGAGGGCTGCCATATTTTGGGGTTTGTTCCCTAAGGCAAGCCTGCTCTTTTTCACTCTGTCATGGTGGTGCTGAGTGGCTTGGCTTGAGGCAAGCGAGGGAGTGACACAGGAATGGGTGAGCAGAAGTGTGGATGGAGAGGTGGGCGGTTTCAAGGGGCGCAGTGCGTGGCCCCCTGTGTCCTGCTCCCAGAGCTCATTCTACTCTGCCCTGACCTCATACACTGTCATGCAAAGCACCTCTCGAGGTAGCAGTGGCCACTCACCTGCACTCACTGTCACCTGCGTGCCATGATGCCAAAGGCCAAGATAAGTCGGTGAGCACAGCAGCCTGGGGTGACCGTGGGAGGTCTTGGAGAGGTCACTAGGTCATTTCCATCGGGGAAAAGTCAAGTCCAGGGAGGGGAGGGCTTGATCAAGGCCACACAGCAAATGGACGGCAGATCCCAGGCTCCCTGACCCCCAGTTTGAGATTCCTTCCAAAGGTTTGGCACCTCCAGAAGGAAGAATTCTGGACTGTCCCAAACCAAAGTGGTGCCTCGGTCGGCATTGGAGAGTTTGTTTAGTGTGGTTTAGAAGCTCCTGGCAGGACTGTTAGTGCCTCTGGTGTGGGCAGGGGCCTTGAGTGGCATGAGCAAGGCGGTGTGTGTGTGTCTGCACATGTGTGTTCATGTGTGTTCATGCATGTGTGTGTTTGTGTGCGTATGTACATGCATGTGGGCATGTGTGTGCGTGAGTATGTGTGCACATGTACTTGTACGTGCATGCGTGCGTGTGTACATGCATGTGGGCATGTGTGTGCATGTGGCCATGCGTAAGCATGGTATGTGTGCACATGCATGCGTATGCTCATGCGTGCATTGTGCATGCGTGTGTGCACGTGTACATATGTGCACATGTGCTTGTGTGTATGTGTGTATATGCATGTGGGCATGTGTGTATGCATGTGGTCATGTGTGTGCATGGGCATGTGTGTGCATGCATGTGTGCACATGTGCTTGTGTGTGCATTCGTGTGCAGTTGCTGCATCAGCCAAAGCTCTCAGAACCGAGATGCAGGCAGAATGAGGCAGAAGGAATTACAGCCAGCCCATCCATCCATCCCTCAAGGATGGCAAAAGCAGCCCCCCTCCTGGCCTGGTGGTGCAAGCTGCAAGATGAACGACTGGTCAGGGAGGGTGGGTGGGGTGAGGCCCCTTGTGCCCTGGAAGGTGACTGCCCTGACAACGCCCTCCTGCCCTTCTTGCTGGGGGGTCTGGGCTCTGAGACTGTCCCCTGGTCACTGCATTGCCTTTGGGGAAGCAACAGGAGCCCTCCAGGGTCTCCAGAGGGGTGAGACCCAGGGACTGGCTGAGCAGATGGAGGGGTGGATGGACAGACGGCTGGGGGGACACTTGCCCAGCTGTGGCTGCCCAGGTCTCTGCACCCCCGGGAGACAGGGAGGGGCAGGTGGGCTTAAAGGTCCCTGGTCTTCCCCGTGGGCTCTGTGTCCCTGAGCGGGGAGGGGGCATCATCCCTGGCAGCAGCTTTGGGGGCTTCCCTGGCATTGGTGGGGGCATCCGAAGGGGCAGAGGGGCAGAAGGTTCTGGAGGGCAAGGTGTAGGAAGAGGACCAGTGGATGGTAGGGCACCTGGACATAGGCTCAGGCCTGGGAGTGGCCACAGAGGGACTCTCAGAGCCAGGAGCCCACAGGAGGGCGGCCTGGGGCAGGGGGGAGGCTGGACTGCAGGGCCGGGACTCGAGCCCAGGACTCAGGAAAGCGGAGCGGCTGGCCGGACGCAGGCATCCCTGGCCGTCAGGGGCATGCAGGAGGTGCCCCCGTCCCACAGGAAAGCCGGGGGCATGCAGGGCCGTCCATCCACCAATTCACTCCCTCATTCCCTCACTCGTTCACTCCCTCACCCACTCATTCACCCACTGATTCACCCACTCATTCATTCACTCACTCATTCATTCACTCATTCACTCATTCATTCATTCACTCCCTCATTCACTCCCTCCCTCCCTCCCTCACTTCTTCACTCACTCACACACTCATTCATTCACTCACTCATTCATTCACTCATTCATTCATTCACTCCCTCACCCACTCATTCACCCACTGATTCACTCACTCATTCACTCATTCATTCATTCACTCATTCATTCACTCCCTCCCTCACTCACTTCTTCACTCCCTTACCCACTCATTCACCCACTGATTCACTCACTCATTCATTCATTCACTCATTCATTCACTCATTCATTCACTCCCTCCCTCACTCACTTCACTCCCTCACCCACTCATTCACCCACTGATTCACTCACTCATTCATTCACTCACTCACTCACTCATTCACTCACTCATTCATTCACTCACTCACTCACTCACTTCTTCACTCACTCACACACTCATTCACTCACTCATTCATTCACTCACTCATTCATTCACTCACACACTCATTCACTCACTCACTCATTCACTCACTTACACATTCACTCATTCACTTACTCACGCACTCACTCCCTCTCCCTCTCTCCATCCATATACAATAGGGAAAGCTTTGCTTCTTTTCCAGTTGTGACTGCCAGACACAGTTCTAGCCACTTGGTGAACTCTACATCATCCTGACAACAATTTTAAGGGGAGGTGCAACTGCCCCCGCATTCTACCAGCGTGGCAGCAGAGGCCAGCACCTGCTCCCTCCACCCTCCTGCCCTCGGGCTCAGAGCCCTGGCTCGGGAGACCTGTAGGCCCCTCTTTTGATCTCAGCAGTGATTAGCAAGGCGGGATTATGACATTTAAAAGTCAAAACGGAAGCTCTTGCCAACCTTGGAGGAGGCTGGCTCCCTTCCAGACCTCCGGGTGCTGAGGCCTGGCTGGGAAGCTGCAGAGTTGGGGTCTGCTGCCAAGATGAAGCCCGCCTGGCACAGGCCCTGGGGCGGGCGGTGTGAGGACAAAGCCTGCCTCCGCACCAGCAGAAGGCGCCCAGGCCGTGTCCCCGTGCAGAGGGGCAAGTCCCGGGCCCAGGAGACCCACATGGCCTGAACGCAGGGGTCTGGCCCTGCCCTGCTCAACCCCCACGTCCCCGGGGCTGCCTTGAGCCCACCACAAATCCCACCTGCTCCCGAGCAGGGAGGGGTTAAGCAAGTGCCTCATCTAATTTACATGCAAAACCTCTCCACCCTTCAGGCCTGACAAAGGCGCTTGTGCAAACCAATCAATATTTTATGAAGACGTTTCCGGCTGGCGTGGGGGGAGGCAGGTGCCCTGAGCAAAGGGAGGCGGGAGCTGGGCCCTGCGCCGCCCGGGGGCCTTTGTTGCCGAGGCCCCTCCGCGGCCTCATTGGCCACCCGTTCTCGGTCAGCTCTCCCTCTTCCCTCCCAGACTGTCAGTGGCCGAGGACGGGGAGGCGCGCCCTGCCCTCGAGCACCCAGCGCTGCCTGGCGCAGGACAGGTGCTCAGGCAGCGTCTCCGGCACGAGTGGACGGAGGAGTGAAGGAATGACCAGACGAGCCAGCAGCAAACACGTCCTCAATCCCAGCACGTGGCCCGAACCGTCCCGCCCTGTGGAGAGGCAGCTCCCAAGGGGCACTGGGTGGCCTGGAGGCCGCTGTCCTGGCCGGTCGCCACGAGCCCCTCCTCACCAGCCCTCGGCCTCCTGTCTCCCCCCGAGCCGCCCCTGCGCCTGGCGGCCGAGCCACGCAGACCCCGTGCCTGGGCTCCTGTCCTTGGCATCTTACGTGCCCTGCTCCAAGCGGGGCCTGAACCAAGCGGGGGGCCCAGGGGAGCGAGGCGCAGCCCCCAAAGCTCCCGAGCAGTGCTGAGGCCAGACTGAAAGCACACACACAGGACACACACACACCCGGCGTGGGACACGGCGCAGCGCGGCCGGGGGCGCAAGGGGCTGGGGAGCAAGGAGGGTGCCATCTGCCGAGCAGGGGCCCCTGCGGAGGGGCGTTTCAGCAGGGCCTTGGAGGAGGCTGCGGTC
Source organism: Cabassous unicinctus (assembly GCA_029593785.1). NCBI lineage: Eukaryota > Metazoa > Chordata > Mammalia > Cingulata > Chlamyphoridae > Cabassous > Cabassous unicinctus. The sequence goes on along the minus strand of JAQZBX010018646.1, from coordinate 21,441 downwards.
TTGGGGGAGGGACCAGCTAGCACAAAGAGCCAGACGCCTTAGGGGTTCTGTGGGGCGCGGAAGGGGCTGGAGCACCTGGGGCTGGCGGTGGGGTGGGGGTCGATGAGGAGGAGGGGTTGGTCAGGGTCAGATCACAGAAGCCCTTACTGGGGGGCTGCGGACCCTTTGTGGACTAGACCCCCAGGGCAGTAGGAAGCATGGCAGGGCTTTAGCAGTGTGAGTTACCTGTAAGGAGGTGAGTTACCTGTGAGGAGGCGAGTTACCCAGAAGGAGGTGAGTTTCCTCTAAGGAATGAGTTACCTGTAAGGAGGTGAGTTACCTGTAAGGAGGTGAGTTACCTAGAAGGAAGTGAGTCACCTGTAAGGAGGTGAATTACATAGATGGAGGTGAGTTTCCTTTAAGGAATGGGTTACTTGTAAGGAGGTGACTTACCTGTAAGGAGGTGACTTACCTGTAAGGAGGTGACTTACCTGTAAGGAGGTGAGTTTTTAATACAAGGGCCTCTCCGCCTGAGCCCAGCCAGCCTGCCAGCTGCTGGGTCAGGCTGCTCTGGAGAGCAGGATGGGGAGAGGGACAGGCCTGCTGCAGGGGAGGTGCTGAGTAGTGGCTGAAGCTGAGGTGGGTCCCCTGTGGACTTGGGGGGTGCAGAGAGGTTGGGGGATGGCTCCAGATGGGACTCAGGACACCCCGGTTCTCATCTTGTTCCCACCGCGCATGTGCTGGAAGGCCTGGGCAGGGGCCAGCCTCAGTTTCCCCTGTTGTAGCATCGGGGCCCGGGAGGCATCTCCCGACTCTGCTGGGTTGAACGCAGCCCCTTGTCCTCGACCCCTCAGGATCACCCACCCCCCACCCCCCTGGACCAGTGAAGTTTGTGCTGGAGAGAGGGGTCTCGAGTAGAGCAGGCTGGGGGCAAAGGAAGGCGTCAATTTAGCCAGGGGGGTTCCGGGCCGTGGTCTGTCTCCTTCTCGGCAGAAGGGGCTCCCTTGGGGCCTGCCACGGACCCCCCACCCTGCAGACGGTTATTCCCGAATAACAGTACCCAGGTCACTTATCCCTGCAAATGGCTTTGTGCAGCCCCTCTCTGCCTGCCCGCCCGGGGATGGTGGGAGGCCGAGGGAGCCAGCCCAGGACAAGGGAAGGCCAGGGTAGGCTCTCATGTTCCCCACTTCATTTGCTCATTCCTTCATTCATTCGTGAATTCTTTAGTCATTCTGGATGATTCTGGAGCACACAGGGCCCTGCCCCAGAGGCTCGTAAGGCCCTGGAGACAGACAAGCCCCATGACCCTCGTATAGAAGAAGAAACAGAGGTTCCCAGAGGCCGTCTCTGCCCCTAGAACACTCCCGCCTCCAGAATGTTCCATGACCCTGACCTGCCCTTCTCCTCCCACCGTGCCCGGTGTAAGGGGCAGGGGCTTGGCTGGCCATGCTCTGGGCCCCTGTCGTCCTGGTTCTCCAGTGCATGCTGGGTTGCCAGAGGAAGCTGGTGTGGGGCTGAGGCCCCCGCGGCCCCCGCCCATGCCTGGGGAGGGGAGAGGGCGGCAGGGTGGCTGCAAAGCTCTCCAGCGCTTCTCCCGGGGGGAGGGCGGCTGAGGCTGGGGTCTCCCTCTTGGCGGATGCAGTGGAGCGAGAGGCGCTGGGAAGAGGGAGCTTGGGGCCAGCGCCGTCCCCGAGAGCGTGTGCTCTGCATGTGATCAGGGTGATCAGGTCGCCATTGCTCACCGAAGGAGCCCAAAGCAGGCGCAGGCGCTGCTGGAAAGCAGCGAGAAGACTCGCCCCGAGGTCGATCTCCTTTGTCAAGGATTCCGTTTGCTGGCCTGGGGCCGTCCCGCAGCCACTGACCTGGAGTGGGGGGCTTCATGGGGACGGCGTCGACAAACGGCTCCTTTTTGCAGAAGCGTGTTGGGGGTAACGTGCCCTGCATTTGGAAATCAGCCGCAGGGAGCTCTGGCCCCCCGTGTTCTGTGAGCGCACGTGCCATCAGCGCACTCCACGGACAGCGTTTCGTGGGGGACGAGGTGGCGTGTCTGCTGACAGCTGTCTGCCTGTCTGTCTGTGGCCTGTGAGGCGTCCTGCTGTCTCCGGCCCCTGCTCTCCCTGGCTCAGTCCTCCCTGCTGCAGAGCGGGGCCTGTCCTCCTGCCCAGCTGGGCAGCCTCCTCCAGGAAGCCCTCCCTGCTGCCACGCCCACAGGTCTCTGGCCCCTGCTGCCCACTCTTTGACCCGTATCCTTTCCCTTTCCCAGCTCTACCTTCCTCTTACCCCTTCGCTTTGCTTTTTTTTCTTTGTTTCTGCAGAAGTCTCCCAGAAGCAAAGATGCTAATAAAAGAGCCTGAAGCTCAGGGGCTTGGCCAGAGCCTGCACCCCACCTGCCCAGGATGCCCTGGACTTCCCCCCACCTCTGCTCCTCCGGGGAACTTGGGTGGGCTACATCAGCGCCTCCCCAGGGGCAGGCAGGCCCCTCCCAGGCTGCGCAGACTGAAGGCCCCAGCGCAGACTTGCTCTGCCCATGGGGGTGCAGCCCCTGCCCCTCCCCGCCTTGGGCCCTCTCTGCAGGCGCCTTGGAGCCGCCGGCATCCTCAGCTGCTGGGGAGTTGGCTCAGCTCACGCTGCTCGCCGGCGCTGGACGACTGCGCTGTTTCTGAGCATAGTGCTGAGGCAGGGACGGTGATGGGCGGCTGCCCCACGCGTCCACACTGAATAATCCGGAAGCTCATTGGTTGTTGATGGGAACACAGTGATAGATGGAAAATGTGCTCATTAAAATTTCCTCATTTAAGCAGCTTTGAAAATTCTAAAGCTAATTGTACAGGTTTTCTATTAATCTAATTTTAAAAGTTTACTCTCTGTGCTGAGTTCCCTGTAGAATATTAACCAGACCTCAGCTTTGCTTGCAGGAATAGGACACCATCTCAAAGCAAAACCAGACAGAGCGGTGTCAGTCTGTGACTTTTCCCAGAGGCAGTTTGATGTCCTGAGCGGTTGTCTGAGCAGGAGCCACGGAGGCCTTGCTCCTGCACCACGTCTACGCTGGTTTTCAGCCGCTGAAATCACGGACGAGCTGGATGAGCTTGAGAAACTGCACGTCCCCTCCTCACAAGAGCCCTGGCAGCCCTTGTTTTTCTCTCTTTCCCCTAGAAAAACCCTAGCTCCCATTCTCACTTGGAACTGGTTTGGGGGAGATGCCCCCGTTCCTGGCTTGTGTTCTCGCAGTAAATCTCCTTCTCGCTGAGAGACGCGCTTGTCCTTTGTGGCACAGGATCGGGCGGCCCTTCTATTGGAAATAGCTCTTCTTATGATAACACCCAGGCTACTGTGGGGTGGCCTTGTCCCTGCCCAGGGTCACACTCCAGGAGTGGGCAGAGGCACACACAGGTGCCCAGTGAGCACTGGCCTGGGCCCTGGGGGTTCCCACCCTGTCGGGGAGGCCCAGGGGTGCTGGGCGGTCACATGGCAGAGCCTTGAGGCCTGAACCAGAGGCACCTCTGCCTGGCAGTCCCAGAGGGCTTCCTGGAGGAGGTGTGCCAGCTCCTGCGACAGGACGAGGTGAGAGCAGTGCAGACACTCGGGGGCCGTGGCCAAGGCAGGAGGTGCACAGGAGGGGCGGGTGAGGCTGCCCTCAGAGCAGCAGGAGGCTGGGCTGGGGGCTGCGGTGGGGAGGGGCCTGTGCGCCTGCAGGGAGGCAGGTTGCTGAGCCCAGCAGCCCCTGAGCTGGGCCTGGGTGCTACCTGCCCCCACTTCCACCTTGGCCCACCTGGGCCCCACACACATTGAGGACTCTTCTCAAAGCCAGCCAGCCTGAGAGAAGCCCCTCTGTGCAAGTGGGGGGGCCAGGACCAAGAGGGCTCCTGGAAGGCCGGCAGGTGCCTCGCAGGTAAAACGGGAAGTACACACCTGGGCTGCTGCTCGGGGGAGCCCAAGGCTGAGCTGAGCAAACTGCCCCCAGGGCCTTCAGCCTCTGCTCCCAACCAGCGGCAGCCGCCCGTGGCTTCATCTAAAACTCCCAGTTCCTCAGACACGATTCGCCACGGTCCCGATCAGGAGGCACTCGGGGCCCCCGCTAGCCCCCATTGCTGTTCCCCCTCACTGCTCTCCCCTTAAGCACCTACTGTGTGCCAGGCAATGGACCACTGGTACTAGAAAGACAGGCCGCTTCCCCACCCTGGCCCCCACCGTGGGCCTGGCGGAGCTGGGTGCACGGGCGCACCTTTGTCCAATAGGGGAGGTCTCCTGGAGGGGTGCTGGGGTGTGAGGGCAGAGGGCGAGGGAGCGGCAGCAGGAAGGCCGTCCTGGTGGGGGAGGGGCCGTCTCCACGCGGCACCTGCTCCCCCTCCTCGACCTCCCTGTCCCTGCTTTCAGGGCTCTTTCTCCTCCTTCCTGGTGGAGGCCTGGGAGCACGCCCACAGGTTCCTATCCCCAGCCCCCAGACTCCCAGGAAAGGGTCTCGACCTGGGGATTTGTCAATGTCTAATGGGTCTCGGAGTCCAATGGGCTCAGCACCTGCTCTTTCTCTCTAAGAGCTGGGCTGGTCCCTCTGGATGGAAATGGCGCTAGGACCTATGGGGGCCCACCTGGTGGGCTCAGGTGCCCAGCTCGATGGTGAGAATGTGGCCATCAGGGAGCCATGACCACGGCAGGTCTCCTGCAAGGCGAGTGGTCTCCATGTGGGGCCGGGCTCGGATGCCCCACTCGCTACTCCACCACTCAGTCTGGAGAAAGAAATGAGAGAGGGGCCCTGGGCTGCGCTGGGATGTCAGGTGGGCCTCAGGGCAGCAGCTTGGTGGACAGTGAGGAGTAGCCAGCCCACACCCGGGAGCAAGCGACCTGTCTGTGCACACACACTGGAAGAAGATGGTGTGAGTCCCACCCTCCCTGGGCCTCAGTTTCCCCATTTGCATTCTGCCAGGCCTGGCCTAGGCACCTCTCAGGCCCTCTCTGCTCACAGGTTCTGCAGGTCCTTCGGTGAGTCTGTCCTAGCTTCGTCCAGGTGGCTGGACGTGGGGAGGAACCTTGGGAGGGTCCAAAGCCCAGTCCCCCCTTAAAGGAAACCAAGCCCACAGCAGGTGGCCACCTGCGTGACCCAGACACTAGTTAAAAATAACAAGCCTTCTCAGAGGAAAAGAATGTACAGATGGTATCATAGACTGCAATTTTCTCCAGGCCATCCACTTCCTTCCTACAGTAATATCACCAGACCCCATTTGTGTGCTCCATGTGGCCCTGCAGAAACTCTGTTTTGAAATGTCTTTGTTCTGAGACCCTTTATATTGCCCCTCATTTTCCCACCTCTCTGCAGAGTGCTACCTTCATTCTCTGGACCGCTGCCACCAGAGAGACTCTCTCCTGTCTGTAAGTCCCAATAAAGCTTGTGCCTGACTCTGTGGGGCCTCTGAGTGTGTTCTTTGGTCTTGCAGCCACCCTGACCTGTGTCCTCCAGGAGCTGGGTTGGAGCAATTGGCGAGCCAGCCAGGAGACCAAAGGACTGCAGGCAGTAGCCGGCATGAGCTCAGGGAAAGGAGAACCCATGGGGGAAATCCCCGGTTGGCGGTAATATCCATGTGGGGAGTGGTGGCTGCCCTCCTGGATGAGTGGGGACCACCAAGAGAATATTGGGATACCCTAAAAACTCTGGAGGGTATACTGACTGTGCTACAGCAGGTAGCAGAGCAGCTGCATTTAAATAAGAAAAAGGGAGACTGCCAGGCAGTGGCAGCTATAGCATGGCCCCTGCTAGGAGGCTTCAGGTGGCTACTGAGGCAGAGCAGGCAGCAAAGGCCTCTGTGCACAATTTAGAAGAAAATTAGAAAGGAACATGCACCTATCACAGCACAGATTGAAATAATCAGGAATAGCCTTCAAAAAGATCTTTTGAGTATGTTATTTTACAGTTAAACTTATTTTGTAAGAGAATGAAAATTATAAATAATATTAGTAAGTTGTGATTTTTTTGTCTAATTCTCATTTGTGTCTGCCTATGTGCTCAGTGTGTATCTTCACACATCAGGATGGAAATATCAAATAACAAATGAAAATTCTTAAAAGAGCTCTATTCAAATTGCTAAAAGTTAAATAAGTGCTTCTATGTAAATGAATATTCCTGGAGCCCAAATTAGAGAAGCTAAGCAGGATAAAAAGGTCAAATAGAAATCTGAATATAGAAACAATTGGAAAAGGGAAAAAGTAATTCCAAAGATCCCTGACCTACCCAATACCCTCCCCCACCGCCAGGGTCTCCTTCTTTTTGCAAGAGCTATGGGGGAAGGGTTATGTGTGACAAAATAGTGAAATGTAGGCTGGGGAATTAAAAATCATAGTTTGTCTTGTAATTCCCCAATTTAAACCTTTTAACAGCCTTAAAATGATAGTAATTGATCCAATTACCAAATTTCAGTAAGTAAAGAAAAAGTTCCTGAAAGCTATGGAAAGACTTTTTCTGAATTATTATTAGAACAAGTGAAATAATTATAATATATATCCAGAACCTGCCAGTCAGTATGCTTTTAAGGTTATTCACAATTTGAAATTTTTATTTTTTAAAAAAGTTTTAGACTCCTGTGGAGGGAGGGAAAAAAAACATTTTTTGAATAAACTATAATTGTTTCAATTTTATTTAGCTTGGGTATAATCTTCCTAAGTTTATAAGATACTAACAAAATAAATTAGCATTATATGTATTAAATATTTAAGATAATGAAAATTGTAAGTTCATGTTTAATAAAATATAAATCTGTCCTAAAGTGAAATGACTAGTTTTCACAGAACAAAATAAGGAATATAAAACAAAACTTAAATGAATAAAAGTAAATTTCATTGGTTGCTAATAATAATTTAATAAGCTTATTGAAAGGTAAAAGTAACTTCAGTTATAGGAAGTTTGTAAAAGCATTTTCTAAACTGAAATAAATGGCTAATTCCAGGAAGCCATTATTAATTAGAAACCTAAATTGATATTAATAACAAAAAGTAACTTCATAACAGGGAAACCTGTCAGAGGCCACCTCAATCTGCATATTAAGGTGGTGGTAGGGGGAAAATAATCTTAATTCAATTGGGAATCTTAAGTTTTTATAAAATAATAAAGTAGTTTTTTCCTATACTGCTAAAGTAAAATAACTGTTAATTATTGTAATCATGGTAAAAGTGTAAAAGTAAAGTACTAAAAAAAGTTAAGTTCATTTAATATGTTATAAACTGCTTTGGAGATTTTCTATCTTTCTCTCCCATTTCTCAGCAAGCTCTGCTCTTTCCCCCTTTTCCAAAATAAATTCTTTTTCTTGGCCTAACTGAAAAAAATCTGCATTGGAAGTATTTAGAAAATATATAAAAATTTAAAAAGATAGACTTCAGTATTGCCAAACTCTCTTGTGCATTCAAACCAGGCCTCCAGCATCCTGCATGGTGCCTCTCCATTTGAGTTATTGGCTAGGTCAGTCACTACAATAAAAGTATCTGCCACATCTCTGGACATGCTCCTGAAGTGAATGGAAAGTAGGCTGCAGTTTTGGACTCCTGGGGCAGGCAGTGATGGCTCGATATGGCCAGATGTACAACGAACATTGCCTCCAGACTGCCTGTTTCATAGTGTCCAAGGACACTATGCACCAGGTCAGTGAAATATTGGAGCTTCCCTCCAAGGGACAATGGTGCTGCAGCATGCTGGCTGTCTGAAGGATAAACCAAGTGGAACAATAATTATGAGAGTAATGTGAGTAGAACTTAAACAGACACAATTGGCATTATGGCCTGCTCCCATGGAGAGACATGTATGGCATTTCAAACCTGGAGCTTAGATCTATTGACTCAAAGAAAAACTTGTGCATTGATTAGTATTAAGTGCTGTACCTATAGACCTGATGAATATAATATCTCTTCTATTATAAATCATACACAGAAGAATATTAAACATGTTAAAATCTTTGTAAACTTAATTTATTTTCTAAGTTTACTTCTTCCAGAATCAACACCTTCCAAAACCAGGTATTAGTCATGTGAGGATTTCATCCAGTTCCAACCATGGTGCCAGACCCGCCTTCCTTCAACCTCAATAGAATAGCCAGAGAGTTTCACACCCTGTGAGGCATGTTCTACTGCCCCTAACCAGCAGGAAGTAGCTACAAAAGAATGACCATCACCCTTCAGCTCACCTTTAAGGATAAGGGTGTAAACTCTCTGAGAGGGAAGTTGAGGTAGGTTAGAAAGAAAATGGGGAAGGCAGCTGGTCAGACTAAAGCCCACCAAAGACCCTGGTCATAAGGTCCAGTATGAAAGTCCTGGGCTCAAAAAAGTCCTGGATGACTCCAAAGGAAAAGACCTCCCCATTGGTTCTCTGAAAGCTGACAGGTAAAGGGAAAAAGACAACCAATCAGGACAGCAAATAGCTGGGGCCCTATATGTGTCCATGTGGACTCTCCTTGTGCCTACCTGCCCTAAACATCTTTCTTTTCACCTGTAGTGCCCTAGCCAACACCTTTAGAGTGTGCTACGGCAGTAACCCCTGCCCACAATCGGACCCCATGTTGGGTTTGCACAGACCTACCATCCTCAGGTGCTACTGGCCTGCCATGGACTGCCACTCCTGCAAATTGGACAGCATGGAACACCTTGCTGGCATGGCAGAGCATGACCCATCAACAAGTGTGGAACGGAAACTTTTTTGTCTTATAATGAGCCTAATTAATGTTCAATGTTGTGTATGATTCTTGATCACTCCCATGATCATATGCAGAAGCATATTGAGCACAGATAAGTTAGCTATAGAGCCCCTATCTAACTGGCTTAATCCCTTTGGCCCTGGTGACATGTCTTTACAGGTCTACTGGCTTTTGGTGGAGGACTCCTCTTATTCTGCTGCTGTGGAATGTGGATGCAATGCGCGTCCCGTGGTCAACTTATGCTGCTGCGTGGGGGTGGGCTGAGGGAGCCTGGGCTCCCCCCAAGGAGACATGACCCGGACGCTAGTTAAAAGGCGCCCCCAGAGGAAAGAACGTACAGATGGTATCATAGGCCGCAGCTTTCCCCGGGCTGAGCACGTCCTTCCTGCAGCAACATCACCAGCCCCATTTATGAGCTTCAGGTGACCCTGCGGAGCTCTGTTTGAAATGTCTTTGCTGAGACCCTTTGTATTGGCCCTCATTTTCCCGCCTCTTTGCGGGGCGCTACCCTCATTCTCTGGCCTGCCGTCATGGGAGACCCTCTCCTGTCCGTAAGTCCAATAAATAAAGCTTACGTCTGACTCTGTGCTGAGTGCGTTCTTTGGTCTTGCGGCCACCCCGACCCTGCCCTCCGGGAGCTGGGTTGGAACAAACCTCTCCCCCACTCTGGCCTGGGCAGGCTCCAGCCACACCCTCGGCCCCTGCAAGGCCGGCTGTGGCGTCGTCCTGGACCAGGCTTGGCACTGACGGGCAGGGGTGCAGGGCAGAGCGGCCCAGGCAGGGCCCAGTGCCCGGCTCTCACCTCCAGACCTGCCCCGTCCGATCTGCGTCTGCCCCCAGACCACTTTCCTCGTCCTCGTCCTTGGCAGCCCTGAGCTCCCGCTGCCCAGGCTGGGCCTGGCTGATCCCCCACTCCTGGGCCCTGCTTCCTGGGTCAGAGGGAGGTGACCTGGCTCCCCTCCCCCTCCACCCCCACCGCACCGCCCCCTCCCCACTGTGCCAGTGTCCCAGGGACCATGATGAGGCTGGCACCCACCCAGCCCTGAATCTTACCACCTGCAAATGACCCGCTGAGGCCGCTAGTAAGTGAGACGTCTCTAAATGACTCGCACCTGCTGGTGCAGCTCCTCCTTCATGTGGCCTTCCGCCTCTGGACACCACTGGGCGCTGGCTCAAATCTTCACTGGGAACTCTGCTGGGCCGGCACTTCAGGGGGCCTGCTCCCTTCCTGAAGGGCAGGGGGCAGCTGGGTGGCCGTCCTCTGCTTGGGCAGGGGTCTGAGGGGCCCGAGACCCAGGATTGCCTCTCCGGTGTCTTGGGGCAGGGCCTCAGCCTGATTGTGGCTCTGAACTATGGACTGACCTTGGGCTGGTGGGGGCTGGCAGGCCAGGCCTGGCTGTGGAAAGGGGCTGGGACTGCCTGGGAGGGTCTCGGCTTGGGGAGCCCCCGAGGAGGGTGGCCTCTGCTCCTTTCTCCCTCTCCAGGTCCATCACACACCCGCTGGCAGAGTCAGCTTCAAAACCCAGCCCTGAGCCCACCCCTCTTCTGCTCAAGGGCCCTCAGTGGCTCCCCACTGCCTGTAGGACGGGCCTCCCTTCGGTAGCCTGGTGCTCCACTCGGCCCCAAGGCACAGAGCGAGCCCCTTCCCTGGAGGCAGCTGCCCTGCCCCGGCCCCTCTGTGAGTGCAGCCCAGGGACCCTCAGGGGCTGGGCGGAAGAAGGGAAGTTGTGCTGGTGGCTCAGGACCCGCCTTGTCCATGGGCTGAGGTGGCAGAGGTTGGCTCCGCCTGGCCGGGCAGAGGGACAAGCACCCCCAGGCGGCCTTGCCAGGCTCCTCACCTGGGCCCCTCCCTGTCCTCACTTAGTTCAGTAAATGGGCCAGAGGGTGAGTGAGTGAGTGAAAGAATGTGTGAGTGAATGAGTGAATGAGTGAATGAGTGAGTGAGTGAGTGAGTGAATGAATGAGTGAATGAGTGAATGAGTGAATGAGTGAATGAGTGAATGAGTGAGTGAATGAATGAGTGAGTGAATGAGTGAGTGAGTGAATGAGTGAGTGAGTGAATGAGTGAATGAATGAGTGAGTGAATGAGTGAGCGAGTGAATGAGTGAGTGAATGAGTGAATGAGTGAGTGAATGAATGAGTGAGTGAATGAGTGAGTGAATGAGTGAATGAGTGAATGAGTGAATGAGTGAGTGAATGAATGAGTGAGTGAATGAGTGAGTGAGTGAATGAGTGAGTGAGTGAGTGAATGAATGTGTGAGTGAATGAGTGAATGAGTGAATGAGTGAATGAGTGAATGAGTGAGTGAATGAGTGAGTGAATGAATGAGTGAATGAGTGAAGGAGTGAATGAGCGAATGAACAAATGGGCCTCGCTGGGGTTGAGACGGTCGGGCCTCCCTTTCGTCTCATCCGGGCCGGAGACTCAGAAATGGGGAGAGGCCTTCCTGGGCCTGGGGGTGGACAGTTTCTCTGCGGTGGGAGCTGGCAGTGCTTTTCCTTCTTTCCCCAGGCCCCCGCCGGCAGTGATTTCCGTGGTTGCTGGCAGGCGGCTCAGCAGCAGCTTCAGGTTCACTTGGACCCCCTGGCCAAGCCTGCGGGGTCTGCGGTGGGGGCCAAGCCCCTCTGGAGCAGGGAGGGTCCTGCAGCTGCAGCACGTCCATCTTCTCTGTGTCCGTCCTACGCCCTTTTCCTTCATCTCAGAGCCCCAGTCACGGGAGAGGGGACCCACGTGCTCCTGGCCTCGGCTGCACCGATTCCATCGCCAAGACCCTGCCTCCCAGGAGGCCACGTTCCCGGGCGAGGGTCAGGGCCTTGGCATGTCTCTTGGGGTCACGGTCCAGCCCCCACCAAGGGCCAGGCAGAAGAGAGGGTGTGGAAGGAGAAAGCCTCGCCTCGCCATAAGAACAAGCTCACACCTATTCGGCCAGACAAGCTGAGCAGGTTACTCAGCGCCATGTCCCCCTGGCTCTCCAGGACCGCAGCAGCAGGTGCCATTCGCTCACCTTACGGCCAGCCAGGCCCAGAGAGGGTGAGGAGCGGCCCAGGTCACACAGCACTGCCCCAGCTGGGGGCGACAGGAACACCAGCAGCGGCATTTTGGGGAGGTGGGGCTCAGCCCGGGGCGCCCTGGGCTCAGGGGCCTCCGTGAGTGCTGTCTGCTGGAATGGGCTCCTTGAGATCTGGGGTGCTCTCAGCTGCAGGCCCTGCTCTGGAGGCGCCTGCCAGCCGTCGGTTCAGGTTGGGGCCCTCCCCACATCCCACGGAACTTGCACCTTCTGTCCAGCCGGCTGGTGGCCCGGACCATGGAGCTTCCCAGCTGGAAGGGCCCTCGGAGCAGGGCCTGGCCCCAGGGGCCAGAGGGGGCACAGGGCTTCACCAGAGCTCTACCACGGACCTACTGCCCTTTCCACGCCCTGGCGGCGAGCCAGGCCTCCTGGACCACGGCCCTCGGGAAGTAGAAAGGCCTCAGACCCATCTGCTCAAATCAGCCTCTGCCCCTTGCCAGCACTGGCCCAGGGCAGAGACCCCTCCCCATCCCAGAGCCCAGCAGTGGGCCAGGCCATCACCTGGCCCACTGCTGGGGGTCCTCACCACGTGGGGCTGCTGGATGGGTCATGAGGCACGGCGGGGGGGCAGCTGGTGGAGGGGGTTCGGGCTGCCCAGGACTAGTGCCCCTCCTCAGCCACCCAGGCCCTCAGGGGGTCAGCACCACTTGCCTTCTCCAGGCCTCAGTTTCCCGACTCGTGCAGGGAGGGAGGGACATGGTAGGTTTCTGACCAGCTGCCTTGAGAGTCCACCCAGAGCCACCCAGGACTCCCACCCAGGCTGGGAGACTCCAGGGAAGCTGAGCTCGATGAGCTTCGGGTAAAAGCACACACAGCCCTGGGTGCAGGAAGTGCCCTGCAAAAACCCAGGAGCAGGGTCCCACTGGGGGTCCCCTGTGCCAGGGGCTCCCTACCCCTCTCCAGGGCTCTGGCAGCTGGGAGCACCTCCACGGCTGACCCCACCCCGAAACTCCACTGTTGGTGCTCTCGTCGCCTGTCGGCAGAGGCAGCCTTTCCCGGTTCCTGGTTAAACGGCACATTCCCGAGCACTCGGCCGGCCCACTAGCAACTGCATGCACACGCACACATGCACACGCATGCCCACACACATGCTCACACATGCATGCTCATGCACATGCATGTCCCCCCACACGCACACACTCACACATGCATGCTCACACACACGTACATGCTCACACACGCTCACGCTCACACACACGCATGCCCACACACGCACACACTCACACACGCATGCTCACACACATGCTCACATGAACACGCATGCTCACGCACACACATGCTCACACGCACACGCATCCACACAGAGGCTCAGCATGCCGGGAAGGTGGGCAAAGCTGGAGAAGGCTGGAGAAGCTCTGGGGCCCTAGGGTGAGGCCCTGGGTCGGCTGGAGGGCTGTGGGTGGCTCCGTAAGCCCCTGTTTGAGTGGGTCCTCGGGACAAATGCCCAGGAGGGGCAGTGGGAAGGGGGAGGCTGGGGCTGAGGCAGGAGCAGCTCCCTGGAGCAGCGTGGGGCTCAGGTCCCCGGGACAGGCCCAAATCCAGGGGACAAAAGGTGCCCAAACAGACCTCACCAGCAGCTTGGCCTGGAGCTGGCGGTGCCACCACGCCCACGAGCCCAGCCTGACGGGCGCATGAGGCCCCTGGACCCTAGGGGGAGGCAGGGGCAGCTGCAGACAACCTCCTCACCAAGCCCTCAGCTCCCGTGGCAGCTGGGGAGGGGCTCCCGAGACGAGGGGAAATGTCAGCTGGCTGGACGGCTCCCCAAGGGGGCCAGAGGGCTCCAGCGACAGCCCTGCCCACTGGGCCTTCTGCTCCCGTGGGGTGGCAGCCCTGCCCATGGCCCTTTGCCCAGGGCCCAGCGCTCTGCAGCTGGGGCTCCCTCCAAGCAAGAACAAACATGAGGCTAGAAATCACTCAGGACCTGGGGGCCGCTGGCGGGCATCTGCCGGGAAGACCACCGAGACTTAGAGAAAGGACGGGGCAGGGCAGGCGGGTGGGCTGTCCCCCCCGGCTTGGGACAGTCAGGAGTCTGGGGGTGGGCGTGCAGCCCTCGTCACGTTTCTGCCAATCAGTATTTTCTTTATCACAACTTTATTGAGATACAATTGGTGCAGAGTTGACCGCACGTATTTAAAGTGTAGGATTTGATGATTGTGAGCTACGTATGCACCTGTGACGCCACGGCCACTGTCAAGGAGACAGGCAGCTCCCACCACGGCAGACGCCCATCCCTCCCACCCCTCAGGCCCCACCCCTAGTCCCCAGGCATCCGGCCATCTGTATCTCGTCCCCGTAGACTAACTGCGTTTTCTAGAATCGTATGTAAATGGAATGGTTCCACATGTGCCCATTTTTATCTGGCTCCTTTCACTCACCTCATTATTTTGAGATTAATCCCCATTGTTGCAAATACCGATGGGTCATTTCTCTTTATTGCTGAGTAGTATTCTATTGTATGGATGGACTACATTATTAATGAATCTTGGTTTCCAGTTTTGGGCTACGACAAATGAAGCTGCTGTGATCGTTTGTGCTCGAGTCTGTGGACAGCGATGTGTGTTCATCTCTCTCGTCTTTGTTTTCAGTGCTTTAAAGGCACGGCCCTGCCTTCTCCTCGCATGCACTGTTCCAGTAGGTCTGCTAGCCTCCTTTGTGCCTCCATTTGTAACGAGTCTTTTTCTGTAGCAGCCTTTAAGATTTTCTCTTCGTCATTGGTTCAAGCAATTTGAATATGATACGCCTAGGTGTGGTTCTGTGTTTGTTGAGCTTCTTGGATCTGTGGTTTTATCATTTAATTTTCATTAATTTAGAAAAGTTCAGTCCTTATTTCTTCAAATAATTTTTCTGTCCCTTCCTTGCCCTCCTCCCCTTCATTAATTTATTAATCCATTTGACATTGTTCTACAGCTCATTGATTTTTCTGTTATGTTCTTTTTTTCAGTCTTTTTTCTCTGTTTCATTTTGGATAGGTTCTATTGCTGTGTTTAAATTCACTAATCTTTATTTCACTGTTTCCAATATGCCATTAATCCCACCAGTGTATTTTTTTAAACCTCAAATATTACACTTTTCATATCTAGAAGTTCAGTTTGGCTCTTTTTCATACTCTTCATTTCTATCCCCATTTTGCTCATGCTTTCCTCCACCTTCTTGAACACATGAGTGTATTTACAATAACGCTTAAATATCCCTGTCTACTAATTTGATCATCTGTGTCACTTGAGGGTCTGTTCCTATTGGTTTTTTTTCCCTTCCTCATTATGGGTCTTATTTTTCTGCTTCTATTTCTGGCCCTGTGTGAGCTTTTGGGGTTGATCTGATTCCTTTCTGGTGGTCCTTTCCTTGGCCTCAGATACCTTTTTGATGTGCATCTAGTAATGAGCAGTCATCTGAAGAGTGGATGGAATCTCTTTAGAGAGTTCTGTTTCTGTGCAGTTCTCTCTTCTCTGCTACTCTTTCCTGAGAAATTTAGCTGCCTGCCCTTCTGAATTCTTACCTCAAAGAGACTTCCGGGCCTTGCGTGGTGGCCTCCTTTCTGCACTGTAGATCAGAAACCCTCCAGGCATTGAGCTCTGGAAATTGTAAGGCTCACTTTGCTTCCCTTCCCTCAGGAATTCCATGCTACCCACTGTCCAATGTCTGGAAATCATCGTTTCGTGTATGTTGTCCAGCTTTTTAGTTGTCTAGAGTGGGAGGGTGTTTTGTCCCTGTTACTCCTTCTTGGTCATAAACAGAACGATAACCAGTCTTTGACTTCCTGATGCCTTGTGGTCTTGTGATCAGGGATGTCCAGTCTGGACTGAGTCTTATGGCAGGATCTAAATTCTACTCTGAAACTCATTGAGCAAGAATGAAACCTGCTCATGCCTCGCCAGGAACCCCGGCTGTCAGGGAAGCGCTGGTGACTGCGTGCCACACGCAGGGGTGCCCACTGGTCACCAGGCTGCACAGGGCACAGATAGCTGGGAAGGGCCTGCGTGTGGAACCAGATCTGGCTCAAATGCTGAATCTGGGCAAATTATCCAACCCTCTGGTTCTTGAAAATGCCAATATGGACAGTAGTTTCTCGCCCCTTCTAAAGAAGAGAGGAGCTGTTTGGGGAAGGTGTCCTGAAAGTTTCCGAGTTCCTCCTAGCATCTCTGGGGTGAGGCCTTCCTGTGCACCCTACTGCTTTGTCCTCTTTCTTTATCAAGTCTCGTTGCAACAAAACACCCACCCGCCCCAGTGGACTGTTGACGTGCCCCAGTATCTCGCACGTGAGTCCTGCAGTTCTCTTTCAGAATTCAGTGCCCGGAAAAATATGGTCACCTCGCAGCAGACACAAGCCCTCCTTTTGAAGTACAAGAGCACATATTGGATTTTGTTCCTATTTTCTTCCAGCTGCCCCAAAGCTCAGTGCCAGCTTTGATGTTCAGACAATGCTAAATCGGTGCCTGGGGACAGGGCAGCCTCCTGCTCACCCATGGCCCTGATGACCTGTTTCTATTTCCATCGCAACAGTCTTAGTGGAAGCACTTCAGTCCCACTGGAGAGGACTATGCCTTTGTGGCTCGAGTGCAAATATCCCCAGGAGACGGGCAGCCTCAAGCCAGAAGTACCAGTCCACATCTGAGAGGGAGTTTCCCCCAGGCCCCTTCCAGCTCGCTTGTCAGCAAATGGTCGTGACTCGGGAATGGAAGCCCGAGCACAGATCCGCAGAGAAGGAATGGGGCTTGAGGCGGTGGGACCCTGCTGCTGGAGGGTCTGCAGAGCCTGCTGCTCTGACTGGCAAGTCCCTGCCGGCTCCAGGTGCTGCCTTGTCCACTATTTTCACAGCTGCCCTTCTCGTGCTTCGGACCCCAGGGACCATGTGTCTGCAGTTGCTGCGCCTCACCAGGAGGTGGCGATGTTGCTGGTGCTGGCCGCCCAGCCCCCCGGGATGCAGCCCTGAGAATTCGGAAGCCGGTTGTCTGCCTTGACACCATTTAAACTGCTTCCTTACCAACCAGGGGCAGCCAAGCAGGAGACCCCTCAATCTCAACACCACCCCATCAAACCCTGAGTTAGCTCGGGACAAGCTCGTCCTTGGTGTCTGCAGACCAGTCCGGCGGTCCCTCCTCCATGCTCGTCCAGGGCTGCACGGCCAGCTCCCCTCCCTCGGGCCATCCTTGGTCCAGAGGCTCTGCAGGCGCCACGGGCAGGCTTTGGAGCCCCGCTCCGGGTTCAAGACCCCCTTGAGCATGTGGCTCATCTCTCCTGCAGCCGTATGTGGAAGTCACAGCAGGACCTGCCGTGGACGGCCCTGTGGGGACTTGAGGGTGCTGGGAAGTCCAGGCGCAAGGCCGGGCGCACACCAGGGCCTAACAAACACTGTGCTACTGACCGGCCCCAGGGGTCCCCCAGCAGAGGCCCACGCCTCCCAGGGTCCCGGTGTGCGGTGGCAGTTGGCAGACTTACAAGGAGCCTTCATGAAAGTGTCATTTCAGAGAGAGCATCAGCCGTGGTTTGCTGAGGGTCAGAGTGGCGGCCAGCTCCGCATGGGAGAGAACCGTCCAGAGCCTCGGCTTCGGCCCATTTGAAGGGGAGACGCACATGGAAAATGCAAGCCCGTCCATCAGCGTGGTCCAAGAGCCACAGGCCACAGGAAAGGGAAATGAGCAGGGATCAGGTGTGGTGGAGCCGCTTTTCCCCGAGAGGAGCCGGCACGCTGGGTAGGGGCTCAGTGTCCAGGGCCAGGGCTCGTCCGACGGGCGGGGATGGGCTCCTGGAGCTGCCGGGGACCCGACACCTGGGGTTCTGCCCCATGGCGCTGGGGCCGATGGGGGCAGCAGCGTTTCATGTGGGGGCCGGTCATCCAGGGATGTGCTGTCCAGGCCGCCCAGCCAGGGTGGCCGGGGGCCCCATGCTTACACGGACAGGATTTCCCGGGAGCGAGTGGAATGCCAGAGGCTCTGGAACTCCGCCAGCTCCGAAAGGCAACCCCGAGGTTTGGAGGTGAGAGGTGGGTGTGATGAGGCGTGGGCTGCACCGAGTGCTGGTCTGGAGGCTGCTTCCCAGGGAGCAGAGCGGGAGGGAGAGGCAGGTGGCAGGGGTCGCGGCCCCTGGGTGCTCGGCCTGACCTGGGGACACGGCCAGGAAGGGGCCATCAACTGGGCCGTGAGGAAGCCGGGAGGCCCCGGCCCCCAGCCCCTGGGTGCTTGCGACTTCCCGTCTTGGGGGCGTTTGGTGGGGAGGCCGGCCATTTGCAGGGAGGGCTCCATCCAGCTCATGGCCACATGCCCAGCACCCAGCGTTTGGAGAAGGAGCCACAGGCGAGCAGGGCCCTTCCTGGGGGTGGTGGGTGGTCTCGACTCCTCAGCAGGGCTGTAGACCTAGAAGCAACCTTAAAGCGGCGTCAGGTCGCTCGCTGGCCCCACCTGAGGCCCCACGCGCCCTGGATGAGCCCTTGAGCCCCGGGCGCAGGAGGCCCCTGACCTCTCCGAGGCGGCCTCCATCCTGGTCCACTCTGAGGGCTTCACCTCTGACCCCTCCCCTTGCTGGCGCAGAGCAGGCCCCAGGGGCCGGGGAGGTGGGTGGGACTGGCAGAGACCCCCTCACCTGCCCCGGCTCAGCCCCTCACACCCAACTGGGGCAAGAGCCAGAGAGGATGGCTGGGGGCAGAGGGGGCCCCCAGAAACCGGCCTGTCGCCACCCCTGCCCTTAGGGCGGCCGGAGCTTCCCGGGGGGAGGCGTCCCCAGCAGATGCTCGCTCGGGTGCTGGGCGGAGCCGTCCTCCCTGCATGGGTACCGGGGAGCCTGGGCCCCCAGGATCTTGGGGTGTGAGCGACAGACATGGGGGCTAGGGAGAGGGCAGCCCCGCGAGGCCAGGCGACCGCCCCTAGGATGGACAGACAAAATCATTTTCTGACGGTTTGTCCCTGGGGGACTCTGGAGGACAGGGGGCACTGTTTCTGCCCCAATCTGCGATTTTCTTTTGTTGGGGCTGAAATCTGCCACCAGCCAGAAACCCGGGTCCTTTGCCAGAAACCAGATGCTGTTGCGAGCTCCATTTTCTGGAAAAGTGTCACCGCAAGGGCCAGTGGGTGGGTGGGCTCGGAGAGGGACCAGTAGGCAGGGATGAGGGAGATGGGGAACTGTGGCCCCCAACCCCACCCCGTGCCCGGTGTGGGCCGCAGGGGAGCTGGCGGCTCCGCCCAGGGTAGCAGACACGTCCCGGGGTCGCGGCTGTCTGGGGCCTGTCCGGGCAGAGCCACTCTGCAAGCAGCAGCTGCTGGGACAGGCGGGGTGTGTGGGGTGCCAGGTGCTGCTGGGGGTGGGGGGAGGCAAAGGTACCAGGCCAGGGTACCTCCAGGCTACGGCCTGTGGGGAGGGGGCGGTGCTGACATCTGCAGTGGGAGAGGCGCAGTGGGGGGTGGTCTGCCAGCCTCCCAGAGACCCTGCGCATGAGCCCCCATCCCAGGGGCACAGGGAGCAGGGGCAGGACAAAGTCTGAGCACTGCCCTTGGTGACCTCCTGGCCCCGCGCTCCCCCACTGGGCAAGGGCACCTCAAGGATGTCCTGAGGCTCTCAGCTCCCAGGGGCCTTTGGTTCTGTCCTCTGACCAGTTCTCTCAGGGTACTGGGCACTGGGGAACCTCTGGGAGGTCCAGGCAGACCCTGCCTCCCCTCCCCAGCCTCCGTGTGGACAGAGGCTGGCTCTGGTCCTGGCCACGGCTCCTCGCCCTGGCGTGGCCCCAACAGCCCCTGGGTCCTTGCCCAGCTCTCATCCTGCCCCAGGGCCCCCTGGTGCATGGGGTGGGGGCTCAGGAGGACCCCTGCACATCCCCAAGGCCGGGCCGGGCTTTACCTGCTGAGGAGGCAGCCCTGGACCTTCCAGTGACCCCTCCCACAGGCAGAGGGCAAAGGGCAGGAGCAGCTCCAAGTCCAGTTGGGAGAACGCAGAGCTGCCCTCCCAGGACCAGGTGCCCTGAGCCCGGAGCCTGGCTAGGAGGAAGGCACGGCACCGGAGGGTGACGGTGCCCTGGTCGGGCCGGGTTGGGGCCCCTCCAGTCCCATGAGGAGCCCCCTAGGGACGGCGGCCCAGGCCTGCTCCCCGGGGCACCCTCCCCTCTGTCCTCGCCTCTGGGCCGGTCGACGCCTTGAAGGGACCCTGAAGACTCGCTGCCCCCAACCCCACGCTTGTGAGGAGCCATTTGTGTTCCTGGCTCCCTGGGGATCGCTGTCGGCTCCCCCCACCTCTCTGCAGAAGGAGCCGGCACCTGGGCCTAGCGGGCAGGTGTGGGGCCCTTCCCCTCCCCAACCAGGGGGAGGCCGGTGAGACGCCCCCCGCCCACCGCACAGACCCCCGGCTGCCCTGGGCCCGCTACGGTCCCAGAACTCCCTCTCCACTGCAGGGGCGCCAGGCAACCTGAGGGGTGACGGGCACCCACCAGGTTGCTCGCCCTCCTGAGCGTCTGGTTTGTTCTGCAAAGCAGGGCTGGACACCCGCCTCCTCCTTGGGCTGCTTTTAGGGTTACACAGGAGCGTGACCGTCCAGCTGGGGCGGCGTGAGCTGGGGCGGCCGCCTTGGACAAATGCTGAGCAGGGGAGCAGGGGCCTCTGCGGGCGCGCACTGCTGACAGCTGGACGCTGGACAGGCCCACGTGGCGCCAGCGACAGGTCAATGGGTGCACATGGTGGCTGACGCACAGAAGGCCACGTGGTCATCGCCAGACAAGCCGCGCCATGCGTGGAGCAGAAGCCTGGCGAGTCCCTGACCGGTAGCAGGATGGCGGTGGGGAGGGAGGCACGGGGGCTTGTGGGGTGGCCCAGGACAGGGCGATTCTGAGGGAGGGTCTGAAAAATCCCCGGGTGGAAAGAGAATTCAGCCGCTCACAAGCTCACTCATCGGAGAACCAGCTGGAAGACAAGGCGACAGGGTTGTGTGCAGGCCCAGTCCCACCTGTCCTCAGGAACCCTCGGACTGGGGCTGCGGGGCAGAGAGTCGGGGTGGAAAGGTGGTGCCAGGGACCCAGCCTCATCCGCCGCCTCTCTCAGGCCCCGCACAATCTCCCCTATTTTACAGGTGAGGAAACTGAGGCGGGGGTTGTCAGGGCGTGGGAGAATGTGGGAGCTGCCCCCACAGCAGTCTGAGGCCCTCCACCTGCTCTCAAGGCCCGGCTTTGTGCTTCGTCCGAGTTCCTGGGACCAGCCCTTTCTCCACTGGGGAGGGAGACGTGGGAGGAGCCCACGGGCTCTGGAGGGCTTCCTGGAGGAGGAGGGAATCGGAGCTGGGCCACGGAGGCAGACAGGCCCCCGGCTCCGGGAGGGCCGAGGAAGGGTGCGGGGTGCGGGATGCAGGGTGTGGGGTCGCTCTCTAGGACCCGACCTGAGAAAACCGCCCACAAGCTCAGAGGCGGAAGCTCAGCCACCAGGGCAGGCGATTTGTCCTGCCAGCTACCCGGGTAACAGCCGCTGGTGTAGACCCCGCTCGGATTGTGCGTGAGTGGGCGCCGCGTGAACCCTGAAAGTCTGCCGACCTTTCCCCGGGCAAGCCCTGCACATGCAGGCCGGGACGGCGCTCAACGACCTCTTAGCATGTGGGGAAACTGAGGCGCCGGGCATGATTCCTCTCTACTGAGTTGGGGCGGCAGTGGTACGAGTCAAGCCCTGGGGAGAGGCTCTCAGGGGTCCGCACGGTGGCCCAGCAAGGCCCCAGGCCCCTGCTGCCCTCTCCCTGGCCCCAGGAGCGTCCAGGGCTGCTTTCCCA